>OZ024887.1:58109326-58269326 GCA_964017195.1 Siderastrea radians | reverse complement strand
CATCAATAAGAGGACAGACGCAAAAAAAACTAACGTCAATTTGTGTTTTACAATAACAAAAAGCCAAAACTGATTTTCAAACGAAGGAAAGAAAGGCAAGGGTCAATGGAAGATGCGATTGCAGCAGAATCAGAATTTCATCGCTGTGATTCGGAGAATCTCAGGCTTGTAAATTAAAACTTTAGTAAGAATAGGCCAGAAATACAAGGAAAAGTTCGGATTGCTCAACTAACCTTTAATCCAGTGAAAACTGTTCACAAAATAATCTGCTAAAACACGGTTCAGCTTAATTTCATCGACAGTACAAATTCCCGCTTACCACCGATTTTCTGGTCTGAATCCTCCATAAACATCCTCATCTTTTCGCTCTAAGGTTGCAATGGTTTCTTCAGTTTTGAACCATAAATTTTAGATGATTTCCTTGTTGAAGACTACTAGATTTGTGGTACAATTCTCGCCTCACCAAGAATGCAGCGCTGAAACGTTTGACAATACTTTTGCTGACTGCGTCAACTTTACGTGTTTCATCTGTCTGTACTCTTATTGACAATAAAAATTAGCCAATCGGCGAGCGAGAATTCGCTCAGTTATTGTAAAGTGAGCTGTATTATCGATCGCTATTGGAATCGATGGCAATCGATGAAAGGTCACACAGATATGCTTCATCGATTGGTCATCAATTATCAATATCAATCGATTAACTGACAGATTGCTGTCAATTGGTATCGATTGTCATCGATTATCGATTTCATCGATTGGATACCCCGGGGTACTGTCTACTCAGTTGCACCCTTGTAGTTCCTTGCGTGTTCTTAGTTCGTTTCAGCTTAAAACTCTACTCTGAACGATGATCTTACAGGCGATGAACTATCAATTTCTATATAGAAAACTATAGAACTCAATCTTTTCATGATTTTGTACTTCAATAAACAATGACATTGTTGCGAAGTTAAATTTAAAGAATTGCTCCGAACCTGAGCTGAACTTTAGAGTTTGTGAGAAACTAGTAGTTTGTTCAGGTTAATGCGGAAAACTTTTTGTGCATCGAGTGTCCATGAAGGTAGGCCGAACAATGAGCCTAATAAGTGATATGAAAGTTTATTCCTTAATGCCGAGACCACGCTGCTTTTAACATTGTGCGCAATCGATGAACCACTTATTGTGTATAAGTAAACGACAGGCCCAACAAAGGACAACGTCAGGATTAGAACTGCTTCAGTAGGTACCAAATATCATGCCCCTCTTTTTCCATCACCGAAGTGTGAAATGGCGTTGTAACTACTGTTAATGGTTTCCGTTTCCTTTCGTCCCTTTCTGCGTCCGTTTCCTTTTGTCGGTAAAATCCATTTCCTGTTCCATTTTATCCACGACATGCAAGAATGACGTTCGACTTTTGTCTTGACTGTTATTTAAACCCACTCGCCTGACATTACTCGGCAGTTGAAGCGGTTGTCATCCCACAGTTTTGCTAGGGATTGAAAACTCCTCTGTCAAGTCAGCGTTGACCAAGAATTAAAGGTAAATATTATAAAAAACAGACTATCCATTAGAATTGTCATAACAACCAGGGAACTCACTTTCTGATCGTGTTTTAAAATTAAATAGGAGCCGGAATATACTTTCACTTTAGAAATTTAAAAAATGCAGAATAAATTCTTCTTAACAGTTTGTTAAGTACAGTTTGGGACTAACGTGTTTAAAAATCAAGGCAATTTATCTTTGGTGATCATTTCCTTAATTCTCGTTACTTGTATGTGAAGCAATGAACTGATATCATAAGAAGAAAGTTGATAGTGATAACTGTTGAAAGGCTCACAAGCAGGCATTAATTAAAACGGCTTAGTATACGAAACTGAGAGACTTCATTGAGTGATCTATCAAGACGTGCAAGCTTTAACATAGAGTTAATTAAAACTAGTTTTAAATACGTGCAAGTGAACTAAAGTGTCCGTTTAAGAATAAGACATTTTTCTCTTTGTCAGATTTTATTAGATATACCCCTGGATCTTTCTTGTTGTTTTGTGGACCACTGAACACTGATATGAGCGCCACCTGTTTCATATGGCATATTTAACAAATGTTATTTTCCTGCCGGGAAGTTTTCATGGGGAAAATTTCATGCAAATTTGCTTTTATCCGCGCGTCCGATGACTTATGTAGTCGTTTTTTGTTCTCCCGTGCTGAATTTCTAAAAGTACAAAGAAATAGAAAAACACTGCTCAGAATTCTTTGATTATCTGTTTTGATCGATTAATTTGCTTTATCGATCATTATCAAGTAACATAGAGTACAATCAAATAATCGATTAGCATTTCAATGATCGATTTCGATCAGATGTGTGACTTATTCTCGGCCTTCTGCTGTACAAGGTGCTTTAGATTTTTATGTGGATGGTGAAAATCCTGACGTGTGACAATTCTAATGAAATCTATTGAGCAGCCACTGTTATCAAGAGTCACAAACTCCTTCTATTACATAGTACAAATTGGTCCTCATTTTCAAGATTGCGGATGACATCGTAACGTGTGATCATTGAGATAAAGGCTATGACCAGAGCTATGACGAAGCGATGCTTTCCTAATCATGGTGCTGTTTATTGTGCTGGATGTACAAGAGGTAGCTGTTGTCGTGGTCTTTGAAATTTGGTCATGTGGAATCAGTTAGGACTGATCAATCAAATGACCACTTTGGTATTCTCACAGACGAATGTACTGATCAGCAAAATGAAAGTGCGCTACTGGGAATGATAAGAAATCGGAGTAAATAAATTTAACTGGGCTGTGACTAAAAGAACTCATTACAATGTCTTCATGATTTTGCACTGCTTCAAAAAACAATGACACTGTTGCGAAATATAAATTTAATGAATTGCCCCGAACCTCTGTGACCTGAACTTTAGACTGTGATAACTCAGGCATTTCCAGGTATCCAAATTTGCATGTATCCGCGCCGTTTCATGACTGTGGGCGGTACGTGATTTTTTTCTACAGCAAAAATTGCTGAAAGCGTTTTTTGCATGGAGAGTCCAAGAAGCCGGTATTGCGGAAAGCTTTTTTTTTTCATAGAGAGTCCAGGAAGCCGGTAGGTCGAATAAAGGGCTTTATCATGAAAGTTTATTGCTTAACGCCGAGAACGCGCTGCTTTTACCGTTGAACACAATCGATGAGGCTTATAAGGTGTATAAGTAAACGACAGGCCCAACAAAGGACAACGTAAGAATTAGAACTGCTTCTGAGTCGGGTACCAAATATCATGCCCCTCTTTTTTCATCATCGAAGTGTGAAATAGCGTTGTAACTGCTGTAGTTAATGGTTTCCGTTTCCTTTCGTCCTTTTCTGCGCCCGTTTCCTTTTGTTGGTAAAATCCATTTCCTGTTCCATTTTATCCACGACATGCGAAAAAAAACGGTTGACTTTTGTCTTGACTGTTATTTAAACCGACTCGCCTGACATTACTCGGCAGTTGAAGCAGTTGTCATCGCATAGTTTTGCTAGGGATTGAAAACTCCTCTGTCAAGAAAGGTAAATACTATTAAATAAGTGTACAATAACTTAATTAAGGTTTTTCGGTGAAACAAAAAAAAAAAAACAAAAAAAAAACAGACCAACGATTACAATTGTCATAACAACCAGGTAACTCGCAAGTAACTTCACTTTCTGATCGCGTTTTAAAATTAGAAATAGCAGAATATTCTTTCACTTTAGATATTTAGGAAATGCAGAATATTCTTTAACCCCATTAGTCCCAGCATCATTATACAAATTCTCCTTACTGGTCTTCACAACATGTATCACTGATTGCACTGATATTAAAGAGAAATTTGATAGAGATGACTTTTGGAGTTTAAGGGATTAAATAGAAGTGTTAGCCAAGACCTGACGAAGAACAAGCTATGAAAGGTTTTTAAGTAGCGTATTAAAGAAAACGGCTACGTACAACAACTGAGAGACTTGCTGTTGAGAAATCTTTCGAGAAGTGCAAGCTTTGAAAGTTAAAATACGCTCAAGTGAACTAGTGTCCTGTCAAGAATAAGAAATGTTTCTCTTTTTAAGATGATGAATTCCTTGATTTTTCCTGTTGTTTTGTGGACCACTGAGCACTGTTACGAGCGCCACTCGCGAATCTAGTAGTTTCATATGGTATATTGAACAAATTTTATTTACCTGCTGGAAGAATTTCACGCAACTTTGCATGTATCCGCGCTGTTTCATGACTTTGGGGTAGCGTGATTTTTTCCTACAACAAAAATTATTACATACAGTAAAAACCCGTGTGTAAGAACCTACATTTTTTGAAGTCTGGCCGTGAAATAGGTTCTTGTATTTTGGGGTACTGTTATTGGCAATTTAGGCTAAGTAGGCTCTTAATTAGGTTCTTAATTTATATGAAGGTGATATAGTTGTTGATTACCAGAAAAATAAATAAACTTGGGTTCGGTCCTTACATATACAGTATTTTTCACAACTGCATTATGATAAGCCTAACGAAACTGATTACAGAATGTATATGTAGTGTTATCTCTATAACAACAGTTGTGAAATTAAAAAATATAAAATAAAATAAATATATAAATAAAATGGAAAAATGAATGGAATGAGCAAACTCCTTGGTTAACTGTAACCCACATATGCGGGACCTGCTTGATCTTGCTTGGCTAAACAGGTTCTTATATTTATTAGTTTTGGGTATTAAAATGGCAACTTTCTGCCAGCAGGTTCTTAAACCACTAGGTCCTTGCCGACGCGGGTTTTTACTGTATCATTGGTTTGCAACTCTCTCCTCCTTAGAGGTTCCTGTTAGTAAACACCAGCGGGAGCGCTAGAGAGAGAAAACGGGAGAGCGGGGAACGATGGTGTAATTTTTCCCTCTTCCCAGCCTCCGTGCGTTTCTACCCAGCGCGACTGTAGGAGGCCTCTGCGGAGGAGAGAGGGTTTGCATGGACCCCATACTTACCATGCTTACGGTCTCCGGCCCCGTTCAGGATCACTTCTGGAAGTTGTTGGCGTTTTTTTTCTCCTGAGTTGATTTTAAAAGTTGAAAGAAATAGATAAACAGTACTCAGACTTCTCTGATTATCGGTTTCGCTGTGATCGATTAATTTGCTTTATAGATTGATTATTATCGAGTGACATAGAGTACAGTAGAATAATCGATTAGCATTCCAATGATCGATTTCGATTGACGTGTGACTCACTCTTCAAAACTCTGATACTGTTAGTTATGCTGTATAAGGTGCTTGAGATTTTTATGTGGATAGTGGAAATCCTAACTCGTGACAATTCTAATCATATCTATTGAGCTTCAGTACGTTTTGGCCGTACTGTTCATTGCTCCACTGATCATAGTCTCCTACGCAGCCGTTTCTTGTGTCGTCACGCAGTGCTTCTCCTCCTCTTCTTGTGCGGGGGAGGAGCGTTGCGTGACGACACTGAAAACGGCTGCGTAGGAGACTACACTGATCACTGGCTCCTGCCACAGTTTCGCGAGTGTGGATGAAATCATTAAAATTGAGGATATGACGAAGCAGTGCTTTGTTAATCGTTGAACTGAAGAACTGTGTTAAAGACCAAAAGTGAACATTGTTTCGTCTTCAGCTGTTCGGCCGTGCTGAGGTTTCTAATTTTAGCTGAGTAGAAGTTTGTTTTAGACCTGATCAATCAAACGTGCACTTTGGTATTCTCACAGGCGAATTAAAAATGCACTGCTAGGAATAAGAAAAAATCGGAGTGTGTAAAATTAAGTGGACTCTGACTATTAAGGACTCAATCTCTACATGATTTGGCACTTCAAAAAACGATGACGCTGTTGGGAAAAAGAAACATAAGAATTCCCAGCACCTTAACCTGAATTTAAGATTTGGTGAGAACTCAACAGCCCCTCCGGTGACTGCAAAAAACGTTTTGTGCATAGTCAGTCTATGAAGGCAAGTCGAGCAATGGAGTTTGATCGGTGATGTCAATGCTTATTAATGTTTCTTTCTTGACCCCCCAAAACCCCCGCGTTTGCAATTGTATGCAGTCGATGAGACATATTTCTATAAAGTAAAAGTCGGGCCCAACAAGATTAGAACTGCTGGAGTTAAGAAAAAATAAATTGAAACACGCTAAACACAGGTATATATAGCTACATATATTGAATCCTGGAGGTAAACGGGACGCTGAACAAAGGCGACATGCCGTGTCAATATGACTGCTGGAGCTGTGAAAAATACTGAAGTTCTATTGTTATCCTAAATACATGTTTATATTTTGAATATAAAGTAAACGACATGCCGAACAACGGATAGGGATATTTATTAGATCTGTTGGATCTAAAAAAAGCAATTTGGAACAAAAACCTAAACGAGGAAAATATTTGTGCAAAAAATACTTGCGAGCACTTTATAAGCTTTTACTTTAGGCTACTCCTGGTTATGTGGTTGCACGCTTTCTAACTGGCTCCCTATTTTATGATATATAGGCTATCCGGCCTACATCCTACGAGAATCGAAGCCGCGCAACATATATGGTAAAAATGAATGGAGCCCAGTGATTGCCCAAACACGTCTTTCGATTCTGTGTATTGAGGCCAAGGGTGGACAAAAGCTATTAGTACTTTTCTGGGTTTTTGAGACGTTTAGGAGACGTGTTTGCTCGGAGGTCTTAGTATGGATTTTTTTGTTTGTTTGCAAAATATGAATACAGGAGAGAACAGACAGGACTGCAATGTTTAAATATGACAATAAACGTTATGAAAACCTTTGCTCATAATATCCATGTAAGTATAAAGCCGACCTCATGGTGATGTGAAACAGCCCTGCGCCATGCTGTGTCTCTTTGTGTTTACCATTTTTATCATAAAGTCAATGCGGAAAAAACGGCTCCGTACCGCCTAGTAATTGAAAACGCTTACAATTGGGTTAAAGTCCGATGCAAAAAAAATTACACCAAAAATATATTTTCAAAGAGTCAATTAATTTATGGGATATTTGTTGAAGTGTAGTTTGTTGTATACTCGTGTGTGGAGCTAAATACATTCAACTTGTAATAAAGTCCTTCTTAATACATCAGGTAAGCAAGGGAAGAAGAACATGCATAGTTCCTAAACTTTATTACAGGACAACGCTAAATTTTGGCGTGCTCCTAGTGGTCGAAATCGATCACGTGACGTGATAGTGTCTCTCCTCGGCGGGCGCCTATCAGCGCATAGTGCACGGTTTCGGCAATTTTCGCTCAAAATTTAGCGTTCTACTTTTTAAAAAAAACAATAGAGTCCTTCTGTCTCAGACCCTATTTGTGATAGGTTTCCGCGAAAATTTGATGTTCAGACTTCATATAAGCCCTCGAACTACGTTCCGGGTTAATATTTATTATGAAAATCAACTTTGTTTCTTCGGGCAACCTATCACACGATAGTCCCTTCGACAAAAGAACTCTATTGTTTAAATAGTTAATTTTTCCAGCTGTGGCTACTACGTACTGACTGTTCGAGATACCTCACGATTTAACACACACAAAACGATTTTTGTGAAAGCAACCCGCAGCATGAACAAAAGGTTTCAATAAGCATATTTATTAAACCTAACCACGGGATTGCTTTGTTAGGAAAATTAAATAGCATTTATAGGTGAGCGGTATGAAAGTTTTATGTTTTAGAAATCTTTGTATTGAAGGAGAAAACAGCACAGAAAATCAAAGATGAGCTATAATTTCAGTCTGAATGAAAATAAAAACTTTAACACTAGGATCTAGTTGTAATTCAAGTTACCCGAATATTTTGTTTTAGAGTTTTCCTTGTGCTCTTGGCGTGCTGTGATATAAATATTTATCACCCATTCAGTAATTATTGCTTCACATACTTATGCAAAGAGCTGGTATTAAACGGCTGTAAAAGCCAATACATAGTTCAGTTGCAAAACTCATGCAACGAATCCTGTTTCGCTGAGTTGCGAGAGCTTAAACTTTTTCTACGTAAGAAAATATCTTCAAAAACTGAGAGGTAAGAGCTGCAATGGTACCGAATTATTTAACAGATCTATTAATTTATCAAATTATTTTTTCCTTATACATCGATTTTCGATTTACATTTAAAAAAGTTACACGATCGTAACCCAGTTGTCGCTACCCTGTATTTAAAAATGGAAAGATTTGAGCTCAAAAATATGTGACGTTACAGGATGGTAACTCAGTTTGTTGTCACTACTTGTCACTTAAAAATGTAAAAATCAAGTTGCAAATGTGATGGCGAGCACTGTTAAAAACTTAGGAAAGAGCGTCAACAGCTACGTTCTGTCAAATTTATTTGACGGCAAGATACAAGTTATTCTAACCTAAACTAAACTGTGGCCGAAGTATGAGAGTGACGGCACCGATGAAAATACCAGCAGATCGATGGAAACTCAGCTCAGTAGCTTTCATTTGAATGGCAACAATATAAGTATTTTTCTGGGTTTTTGTTAAAATAAATTCGAAGAAAACGTTTTAGCTTTAAAAGTTAATTGCCAGCACGGAGGTCTTAGTATGGATGATTTTATTTACAAGATATGACTACAGAAGAGAACAGACAGGATTGTCGTGTTTAAGTACTACAATAAAATTTTGTAAAACCTGTGCTCGTAAAATTGAATGAAAACATAAACTAGCCGACCTCATGATGATGTCAAACAGCTCTGCGGTATGCTGCGTCAATTTGAGTTTACCATTTTATCAGAAAAATGAATGCGGAAAAACGTTTGGCTCCGAACCGCCCAGTAATTGAAAACGCTCACAAAAGGGTTTAAGGCCGCGACAAAAACATCAAAAATATTTTAGAAAAGTTAATTACTTAATGAGCAAGAGAGGATAAAGAGGATTAATAAGTGTAGTTTGTTATATACGTGTGTGTGTGTAACTTAATACATTTACGTTATAACATAGACCTTTATAACACATCAATGGACTTGACGTTTTTAGACAAGCAAAAGAAAAAGAACATTCCTAGTTCCTAAACTCTACTGAATAGTTTATTTTTCCAGCTGTGGTTAGTGATTACGTACTGACTACTCGTAACACCCGATGATTGCAGAAAAAAGCTTTTTTTTTCTGTGAGGGCAACTGTGAGTATTAACAAAAGGTCTAAATAAGCATATTTATTAAACCTGATCACGGGATTGCTTTATTTATAAAATCGTTGAATAGAATTAAATAGGCAACTACTTGTAACTAATTTAATTTTGGTGGTAAAAAGGTTTTATGTTTTCGGGGCTACTTAAGCATATCTTTGCATTGAAAAAGAAAACAACACAAGAAATCAAAGATGGGCTATTTCATTCTGAAGGAAAATTAAAACTTTGGAAATAGGCCAGTCCAGTTTTAATTATTCTGACCCCAGAAAGTTTTATTGATATACATATTTATCACCCATTCAGTAATTTATTGCTACGCATACCCCCCAGGGCATACCTTTGCAAAGAGCTGACATTAAAAGGCTGAGAAGGCCAACATAAAGTTCAGTTACAAAACGCAACGAATCCTGTTTCACTGGGCTAAAAGAGCTTTAAAAACGTTTTAATGTAAGAGCTGCAATGGTACTGAATTATTTAACAGACCTCTATACAACGATTTTTGATTCAGCTTTAAAAACGACACACAATCTTCCCAGCCGGTCGTTTCCCTGCATGTACTTGAGACTGCAAAATTATAAGTACAAGAAAATTTGGAGTTACACGATGGTAACTCAGTTTGTTGTCGCCACCTGTCATTTGAAAACGTACAAATATTAGTTTAAAAAGGCGATGGCGAGCACTCTTAGAAATCTGAGAAAAAGGGTCGACAGTTTCTGTCAACATTTACTATAGAAATTAAATGAACATAAACATTTAAATTAGCATTTAGAAATTAAATTGAGGGCAAGATACAAGTTATTCTTGCCTTAACTAAATTAGTAAGCATGAGTGTGACAGCACCTACGAAAATACCAGCGGATAGTTGGAAACACGACTTTGTGAGATTAAGTAGGAGAGAATTTTTTTCTGAAAACTTTCATTATTAAGGTACAAAGTCTAAAAACTGAAAAATTATTTTCTCTGCCGATAGGTGTGTACATTTAACATTTAATTGACCGGGAAAATTCTCAAATCTCTACTGTATTCCACTGGAAAATGAACAGTATTACTAACAGGAAAGCACTGCTTAACAGCTTACATTCATGGTTACGGACTCAAAATGAAGAACCGCGTAATACATATGTCTCAATTATTAGATGTTTCGGTGTGAAGTATCGCCGTATATTTTTATGCGCGGTGCCGTATTTTGACGAGCCCGCAGGGCGAGTCAAAACACAAACAACGAGTACTCGTTTCGCGTGCTTTCTGTACAATAACCAATACAGCTGGATAATAACGTATCATAGTAGATTTTACCTTCAAGTTTATCATAATTCAACAGGTGTATTAGATACTTATCACTAGACTTTTAATAGCTGCTGTAGCGTTAATTATTACCCTTGGCAGCCAGATTGCGAGGAATAACGTTTTAACCTGTTTCATCTAAGGCTAATTTTATTTGAATGGTCACACGTGAGGGTTGGCATTCATTAGAACCACCTAGAACACAAAACTGCACCACAGAAAAATCACTTTCTGTAGCGTTCATTTAAATTTAACGCTGTCACACTCAAAAGCAAGAATCACTTTGTTTAACGTAATAAGCAGTACCGCAGGAAAGTACTTCTTTTAAAATGGTTCTCGTTTAATTTGAATGTCACAATATAATATTTTTTTTTTTTCTGAAGCATCTCAGCGGTCCGGAATCCTAAATCCTTGAATCTGATTGGCTAATGACGCGCGCTCCAGTGGTCCTCATTTTCCCATCCGGACCCCGCGTACGGACCGCTCTAATCCGCGGGAAAACTTGAAGTGAAATCATTTTACACCCGCTACCCGCACAACAAAACGTTGGATTTTTCTTCTTAAAAGGGAACTTTTCTCTCACTAACCGTTGTAAAGTGAAAAGAAAAATCAGCAATGGAATAAAAGGCCTGGTCAGTATTCTCCGAAAAAGGCGATTATTCCTATGTTTTTGTCAAGAAAATTTTGCTGCCTTGCTTTTTTCGAGTTTTAGTTTTCTTATATTGACACTTAAAGACTACTGCTGTAGTCTTTTGACCTCCGTTTCTCGGTTGAAATTTCGTTTTTTTCCTTGGAGATCTCTTTTCTAATCTCGTTGCATTTAGCTTCATTCAAGACAATATGATTAGTATGTGTAATCAAATCAGTGGTGACGAGTGAAATTAGGAAACAATTTCACGCGCGTTTTTAATTTCCCGAGCCTTTAGGCGAGGGAAATTATTAGAATTTTGACAAAACACAAGTGAAATTATTTCCTAATTTCACGAGTATACCATTTGATTACCTATTAATATCATGGGTGACAAATTACGCTCACAATCGTCAGGGTTTTGACTTGTTTATCGCGTCGAGAACTCTCTGAGTGAAATAATGAAAAAATCTTGTGGGAAGTTTAATTTTCACCACGCTTTGACGATTTCGTGTATTTGTAACCGACAGCAAAATGCACCAGACTCAAAATTTTTACTTGAAAAGTACCAAAGCAAATCGCTTGGCAAAGGTTATCCGCGTTTTATCCGGCAAATTCACTGAATCGAGCACCACGTTGCTCCATCGAGCAAGGCTCAGAAGCCTTCACAAATGCATTCAAAATACGCACAGAAAACTTGTTTTAATGAAAGTAAACCTCGGAAGCAAATTTGTATTTAAAACTGACCTTTATTTCATTCGAAGAAGTGCTCAAATCTACTGAATTACTTCTCTGAGTTCGCGGTCAATCACTTGATCAGCAACTGGCTCGCCGTTCAAAAATGTTCGCTGTCACACTATCACAAATAATCTCTTCTTTTTGACTCGCAGTTGATTTCTGAGAAGTTAGTCAATTAAAAGTCAAAATTTACAGATTACCGATTGAGCCCTCAATGAATATTTCCAGAATAGCTTTAGTTCTGCACGAAGCATCTTCATCATTAACCTCGACGCCATCTTGGCGCTGAGCTATAGACCCGTTGCCATAGCAATTTTGCAATTTCACGTGTGAAATTATTAACGCTGAAATTTCGCGCCAAAGTTAAGGAGTTATTTGTCACCCATGATATTATTAATGATTGTTAGCTAAAATAGTCAAACAATAAACCTCGCAACGCTGTGTCTTGGATCTACAAGAACTGCTGCATGTCAACAGGTTTTTTATAGTTTAGTTTTCTCTAAGTCTAGTTTAGTTTTAGTTTAGTTTTTAGTTTTTAGTTTAGTTTAGTTTTCCATTTGCGAAAATCTTGACCAAGAACAAACAAAAATGTTTAAAATACTAAGATACGCAGTGGAATTTGTGTTGTGTAAGCCTTAGTTTTCACTAAAAGATCTTACTTGTTTTAAAGATCTTTCGGTACTAAAAACCAAATTTAAACGTGTGATTTCATTTTCAACAAGACAAAGCTTATTTCTTTATTCTTGCTATGAGACGTCGGGGTTTGTTCTTACGCTTATTGTTTTATGATATATTTTTAGTTCTGTTTTATCGTTGGTCTATCCTTAATCCCTAGGATTTGCTTGCGGCTCTTTTTCGTAATCTTTTTATAATTTTAACTTAACTTTGATCGTGGGAACTAGCGCACTTAGAAGGACTGTCTACAAACAGTTTTCAAACCAATTCGCCCTATCCGGTTCCACCTCCAAAATTGCAGAAAAAAATAAACACGTTATTCACCGGTTTTGGTCGGTCCGTATAGGGAAAAACTGTGCCCTCGGTCTTGAGTACGGCCCTCGGCCTGCGGCCTTGGGCCGTACTCAAGACCTCTGGCACAGTTTTTCCCTATAAGGACCTCCCGGCCGGTGAATACCATATATGGATTTTATCCAGGGCTCAAAAGGTAGCCACCCTGTACAGCATCATGAACATTACCACAAGAAAGTACTACTCAGTAGCTTTCATTTGAGTGGTCACAATATAGCATTACATCCACAGACTCAAAAGCTAGAACAACCTTGAACAGCATAGTAAACAGTACCACTGGAAAGTACCACTCAGTAGCTTTCAAGTGAATGGTCCAAAATAGCATTTCTTCCACACGCTCAAAAGATGGGACCACATTGTAAAGCATAGTAAATGGTACCACTGAAAAGTACTGCTCAGTAGCTTTCAAGTGAATGGTCACAATACGGCATTTCATCCACAGACTCAAAAGATGGAACCACATTGTACAGCATAGTAAACAGTATCACTGGAAAGTGATGCTCAGTAGCTTTCACAATATAGGATTTTACCCACTACATACCCCGTTCACGCCAAAGTTTAAACATGTTTAAAATCTGTTTTACTGAACACAGTTCTAAACATAAATCGTTCACACTGCGCGCTGACGCAAGTTAAACATGTTTAAAACGTGTTTTATTAAAACCACCTGTACGAGTTTTCTTGTACCTATGCGTTCTTCAACGTCATTTTCAAACCAATGGCAGTTGGGCGACCAAAATTGGCAAGCTACAAGTTCAACTAAAAAAGATTTTATTTTGAGACGTTTTATTGGACAAAGTTCCGTTGCCATGGCAACAAGGCTGGTAATAAACCAGCATTAAAAAATGGGTTTGATCTATTTTCAGAAAACCAGTCGTTAGATTTTTTTCATCATTTGTCCCTAGAAAACTCAGAAAAATACTGGCCTTTTGACGCAGGTCTCGTGAAGTTTTGACAGAGAGATCTTCTGTAATTTTGTGTTTTGCATTTTAACGTTTTCTGGACATGTCCTCTGTCAGTTTTCAATTTTTGTTTGAAGGCAAGTTACACGTGTTCTGAACTATTTTTCTACCAAATTTCATGAAATTCCAAAGAGCGATTCCGTAGAAATCAGTGCATTTCCACTAAATCATGCAGTCACAATTTTCTGGTTAACTGCGCATGCGTTGCATTTGACAGGCTTCTCAATTCTCAATCAATTCTCAATCTCAGTTCTCGATCCATTCAAACAATCCCAGAAAGGTAGGGTATTTTCCAATAGTACTACCTTCAATACACTGAAAACAAACGTTTTTCACACATACCAAACTGTTTGATTGGTAAGACGGGAAAAACACTTGCACAATCTTCACTGAACAAAATA
This sequence comes from Siderastrea radians, assembly GCA_964017195.1. Lineage (NCBI taxonomy): Eukaryota > Metazoa > Cnidaria > Anthozoa > Scleractinia > Rhizangiidae > Siderastrea > Siderastrea radians. Next base: position 58,255,205 of record OZ024887.1, on the reverse strand, counting down.
AAATGATCGATTTACAGGTGCCATGTTTGTTTTTCTTAAAGCTTTGTGCGCGCGCTAATTCACGTCAGCAGCACAAATCTTGGTTATTAAACCTTGCAAGTTTCAAAGACCAAAACAAAGGTGCTGCAATTTATGTTGAAAGTTCTACGACCGTGCGCAATCTTTTGTTTTACGTTCACACACTATGGCTGAATAACTTAACAGTGACATTTTTATTGGTTCGTTGCTCATGCAAAATTCAAACCTTTTGTTGTTAGTGCTCGGTCAAGGCTAAGAACAGTAACAAAAACATAAAACAAAAGACTTTGCTGAGCTTCATAACCAGATTCTTTTAGTAACTATGGCTCAGACACCTTAACTTTCGTGTTTAACTAAACAAGTTCAAAACGGCTGCCGGACAAAAACGACGAAATCGAATCTGAGGACACCAAGAAACCATTTTTACAGCTTCAGAAGTGGAACTGGAGGGGTCAAAATATTTAAGGAAAACTATCGACTTACTAGCAGAAAAAGCAAACATAATGGAAATTTGCATGTTTCAGGGCTTCAGATTACAGGACAGGAGTCGTCTCGCGCGACCTGACTGATTTTACGATCATACAAAAGATGAAGGTAATAAGCGTACTTTTTCGTCGGGGAAACAGGTCACGGAATAAACCTGTAATTAAGTTGGCGAAAGTATCTCCAACAAGCCATTTTGAAATACGCAGTTTGATAAAGAATTGAAGTAAAAACGTTTCGGCCCTTCCACAATCCTAATAACTTTATAAGCTTACCGTCTGCGGAGGAAGAAGGAGAAAGTGTAGACTCGAAACTGACTGATATTTCACTTTCTCAGTCCAGCATCCAATTCACCAGTAGTAGCCAATTCTGCGGTAAGTTTACCCTTAAGTTTAAATGAATCGAAATTATATTTGTGAGTAGTTTATTTTATTGCAGTACAAAAAAAAACCTGCGTGTACAGCAGGTTAAGGTTTTGTTGGCAAGTTTTTGACAAAAGGTTTATCCAAAAACAAGAAATTAGACCAATTTATCATAACCAATACATCATTCTTGGACGCAGACAGATGTATACGAGACAGATCATTATAATTAAGCTCAGAACTACTAGCTTTATAATACCGGAAAGTCGCAGTAGTGATGAGAAAAACTGTTCTCAACAACTGTTCAGGTCCATCTATCTTGCAGTTTACAAATCCAAATGCCGAATGTAATCCGGCCGGAACACATTTCGACTACACATTCCCCCTGCTTTTGGCAAGAAACTGGAATTACAATTAGAAACATGCCAAATATCATAAAGCGAACGACTCTTTTCAAAAACTGGCTGCGAGCAACCGGCACATTTTCCACCTCACAGCACTTCAGTTTTGCACAAAGCTGGCAATTTCATTCATGAACAAAAAATGAGGGATTTGTAATCTGGAATTTAGGAGTACGGAACGATAGAAATTGGAGAATACAGGAACATTTTCAGAAAGTGTGTGTGTATGTTTTTAAAAAAAATATTTTGTGTCATTTTGGCATAAAACTATGTGAAACACGACTGACGGCGGATTTACCAACACTTAACTTGCCCGTTGAAATGGAAGTAACGCGCCGATCAATTCGAAACTTCAACATCCCCCCCCGGGCATACCCCGGGCACTTGACTGTGCATCGGGCCCTTGGAGGGGGGAATTTGAACGTTTCTTTGGAAGGGTGGGGAATTTGAACCGGATTTATCTCTTGTTCTGACGTAATAGGCCTGTGAATTTTTTCGGTTTTTGCGGGGTCTGACGGATTTACAAGATAGGATTTCGCCTTTGTTAGTAAATAACTCTTTGAAACGGGTCTTTAAAAGAAGATTGAAGGTGTCATTACGGCATATCTCTCTGTGAAAGGCATGTAAAGTGCTTGATTGAAGACCAAATTTGTCTTTGAGGAGAGGCAGTTCAGTACTAATTGGTGGGGCATTTGAACGGCTTTCTTGCCCCGAGGGGAGGGAATTTGAAGGAGCCAATCTTCAAAAGTTCAAATGCCCAGGGGGTTGCCCGGGGGGGATGTTGAACTTTCGAATTGATCGGCGCATAAGAAAGAAGAAAAAAATTTCTAGCTAAACAAGGTAGATAACAGAAAAAAAAAATTCCTCAGTAGGAAAAAAACACTGTACATCAAAGCCTGGCTATAAACAGCTAAAACACACCTGTGCGGTGTGAACGGCCCGATGATTTAAACATGTTTAGGTAAACAGAGTTTAATTAAACAGTCTCAAAAGGTAGTGCCAGCTTGTACAGTACAACAAACTAGTACCATAGAAAAACAATGGTCTGTGGCTTTCTTTTGAATTGTCATACTTTTATATTACGGAAAGTTTTCATCGACAGACTAGACTCAAACAATGAGAGCCACCTCGATGAATATAATATCACTGCAGAAAAGTGTAGTTCAATTCAGAAGCCTTCATTGAGACTACGAGCAGTTGCTTCGATCTTCCGCTCAGTGTTGTTCTCATTTCAGTTACCATCAAGAAAAAGCGAAAACAGAAAGCTTTCATTTGGTTACACTTGATTCAGAAGTTCGGGGGATTTATTTATGAACATTTGGTGTCTGCTGTAATCACTTGAAGCAGAAAAAAGTGTTTATAGGCTTCCTTGACGCCATGTTCCCCATTAAAAATTGATTGAGAAAAAGGGGAAGCTAAGCATGTGACTGTTACTGGAGTCTTTGAATACAGCTTATCCCGAAAATAACAACCATGCCAATTGCACAGCGAAATCTTGTTTCATGATTTTCTAACGATAACTTGAAACAACATACATATTCATTTTTCCGGTTCAACAGGACTCTCAATTTTTTGTTCTTGAAGCGGATTTCAGTACTGTCGTAATGTTTTTCAACAAACCTTTTCAATTCCAAACACTTCTCACATTGTGGCAACGATGTTTGTCTTAAGCATCCAATTTTAATTGGATGCCAGTCAGGCCAATAATAAAAAGCCAGTCAAGGCAGGTGAATAATAACAATAAGCAAAGTCCTTCTACTTTTAGTGGTCCCACAAAGTTCCCGCCGTACACTGACTTGAAATTTTTAAATTTCTAAACTGACATCTTAGGACTTCCAAATTTATAAGTAATTCATTTATTTCGTGTTCTTTTGTGTCCTAACAGGCCATGAGGACCATTTTTGTTTGGGGCTGTTTGCTGGCGGGCTTCTCTTATCGAGCCTTGCATGTCTGATATATACATGCATTTCCCGCCAGGATCCAACAATCGACTCAACGGTAACCAAGACAACGTTAGGAACGCCAACAGACTGTTTGACTCGCAGGTATAGAGTGCTAATTTATTCCACGTGTAACGGCTCTAGTTGCATTCACTCTATGTTTTAAGAAGAGAGGATGAAGGAAGAGAGTAAATCCCCCATATATGGGCCTCTTCCAATGAAAATTATTTGAAATCTATTTTTGGTTCTGTGACATACTGCGTGGTTACCTTAAGGACGACACCTCATTGGTCAGGTAGAATGACGTCATGTAGTTTTAGATGGCATGGAAACAACAGCGGAAAAATACCTTTCGCAGCATAAGTGCGAACTGATAATAAATTTCAAATAATTATCATGGGGCAAGCTAGGGGACTCACAATGTTAGTTCATCATCTCTTGGTTTTAACCAATTTGAGTTCACTAGCCCACAAAAGAAAATCTCGAAAATTGAGCCAAGAATTCATTGCTGATAAAATTACATTTATCCTCTGATTTCTAGAGGCACACTCATTGCGTTATGTTTCATAATGTAGGTGTTTTATTGATTATTCACTGACAAGCACGAGGTCGACTAGGAGGTCGACTAGTTACTACTACTACTACTACTACTACTACTACTACTACTACTACTACTACTACTACTACTACACTACTACTACTAATTCTTTTTCTTCTTTGTAAGTTTATCAGTGTGTTTATTAGCCCGGGTGACCCATTCAAATAGAAAATATACCCTTACAAGACAAAATAAAATTTCACTTAGTTTAAAATTAGAGAATTTTTCGGAGTAAAAAAACATCAGCTTCAGTTTCTTTTCTTTCAAAATTAGAATAACGGCAAGGCTGGGTACAACGTTGGTGATGCAAGGGATAGTAACCCAGGGGACAACATCAAAGAATACAGACAACTACCTATGGTGAGTAAAGATGAAACATTCCGCTTTACCCCTAAAAAAGAAACCTTTGTTGCGTTTGACTTATATCATGATACCGTTCATTTTCATTTCTTCGTTGCTAGGAATTCTACATGAGTGGCTGTGACAAAAACGCTAAGACGGAAGTGGAAATTATGTGGACAAACCAACATGGGACTGGCCCAAAGACAGATGACAGAGTGGAAACGCAAGTCATTTTACAGTACATGTGCCAGGAATTTCCCGAGGAGAAGTACCCCAAGGGCAAGCTGCCGGAAAACGCTGATGTCAATCGAGAATTCGAGTATCATACGATCCGTAACGGACAATCACTTACCACTCAGGGTTTTTTAGACAGACACCCGGAATATCGGTACATTAGGAAAGACCGTGGACTCCATGAGCCTGCCAGTTACTATCAAGCATATTACCGCAGAGATAGAAACAAAGGTGAGACAGTTTTTGAAAAGTAAAATGTGATTTCCTAACAATTTCTTCCTTTTGTACTGGGGTCGGAAAAGGAGAGAGTAGCTGTCAGGATTTTTCCAGTTAACACGTTAGGTCACTGTTTTGTGCCTCGCTTAAAACATAACTACTCTATGAGTGCTTTAAAAATCGAAAGACCCCCTGATAAGCTCTGAACTGGAACACCAATTTGAAGTAAAGCAACGTTTTGTTCATCTTTAGGTTTGTTCACTGCTGATCAAAAACTTCGGGGATATCGAGCCATCTACACACGCCAGAACGCTGCAGGAACAAGAAGGGGCTTGGAGGTGCCCGAGGAGCGCGACTACTATCCTTACTGGGGCCCCACCCCGTGGAAAGACATTGCTATCATGGTCAGCGATCAGAAAACCCTGAATTACATGAAGAAATACGTTAAAAGTCATGATTATGGCCACAAACGTAAGTATCGAGCTTCTTCGGAAACGTAAAATGTGCTTTTCTTGTAGCCTCCTTTTTTACTTTACCGTAATACAACTTTTTGCAAAGAAGGGTTTCAGAACCATCTTACAAATCCCGAAAATATGCAATTTGATAATAAAAATGGACTTCACCGAGAGCGTTTTTGAGATATAAGTACTTAAAGCCGAAACTAAGGGTGTCTTTGACTGGTTATACTGTTACTATGGTAACCAGTTACATCACGAAAATGGCCGTGATTTGTTCAACATTGACTGGGCATTTATTTGATACCATAATTGTAGCATCAACTGATAAAGGTTGGTAGTACTGATACACCAAAGTATAAGTACTAGAAATAACTGGAAACTATTGCGAGCTACCCTAAGTGCGACCGAATTATTCGGGAACGCAATTGGCAAGGATGGCGTTCAAGTTTAAAAAGAAATTTTAATTTGGTCATTTCAAGTCGTCGTTTCAGAGGACGGCGAAGAAATGTAAAGTGGAACCCAGATATAACGAAGAGCCGAGGGGACTGGAAAAAAATGTCCATTATGACTGGGTTTCATTATATCAGGGTTCTTTTCCATACATTTTAAGCTATTTTACTATTACTGGGGTAAGAAATATCGTTCGTTATACAGGGGTTCGTTCAGTCAGTTATAGGGTTTCATTGTGCCAGACTGTATAACGCACGTGTAGAGGTTTTTATATCTAATCTAATCTTTTGATTTAGTGTCGTTCTCGATAGCATCGTCGTTTTGCTTGCTTAAAGGAGCTACGTCGCCAGTTTTTTCAAGTTTGTCAAATTCGTAATCCATCTTAATCTTTCTCAGTCGTAACCATCCTTGTTTAGTTTTGGTTTATTATTACTTCTTTTCTGTTTTTTTTTTTTACCTTATGAAACTATTATTGTGAGGTTTCCTTCAATGAGAAAATTATTTTGTCAGATCAGAAAAGTGAATGAAAAGGTTAGGAAGGGTTAGGAGAGCACCGTAAGAATATCAGGCAGTAACAGACTGCTGGAGGGATAAACCCTCGATGGACTAGCATCCCATTCCGAGGGAGGTAGCTATAGTAATGCTTCTACTTGCTTCATGCTACAGAAAAGAGGTCTAAGTGCCGGCTTTGCTAAGCCACGTTGGCTCGCTCAATCCTTTCCTTAAAATTAGCTTAAAGTTCCATAAAGCATGGACATGGGGAATACCTTGCAGGAGGGAATGTGTACTTTGCATTAATTATTTATATTATTAATTTTTTTGTCTGCAAGTTCTTCTCTGTTACTTCGTTCTTCAGATTTGTGTATCATGCCGAGTAAACTATCAGGTAATCCAGACTGCCCTTTAAACTATCACAATCTTCTCGCCTCCAAATGTGTCGCAAAATACATAACAGCTAATTCCTGCAAGGCGGCTGGGGGGACCTGGACTAGATTCATCACAAACTATATCGAGAAGAGCGGAGGATTCCTAGACAGTTGTAGCGGTAAGGGTGGTTTTAAGTTAGTTAAAGGCCTTCCATACGAGCCACATTTGCTGTCACAAGGAGCTGAGGAAGAGGAGCAATATGTTGTTGTGCAAGAACCACCCGATGTGATCTACGCTCCTTCGACTGTCGTTAATCACAATGGAATGAACATGGAAGGAAAGTTTTCTTCTTACAAGTGGAAAGTTCCTTGTTTTCCTACCAACACCACTCAACGATGCGTGCTACGTTTAAGGTGAGCTAACATTGTTCTCTTTTAGGTGGTCAAATGATGAAATGAGTTTTGCGTTACTAGTCAATAGAACAGTTACAAAATAACAAGCCTTAGACACACCCCTCAGATTCCGTGTTAATGGCAAAATATCGCGCGGTATTGATAATAATATGATTATTATCATCATTATGACAATTATCAGAGTATAAAATGCGTTATCACTCTTATTATGCACTGTAACCCGGGAGTTATACCATAAGTGGGTGAGTAGGATCATACGGGTGGGCGTAGTCCTTGATTAACATATTTCGCTAACATTTATAATTAACCTGAAATGTGTTTAAATTACCATTAAAGTTCTACTCAGTAGATAATTATAAAACTGTGTTAGTTTACCATTAAATAAGTAATGGATTTAAAGTATATACATTTTTTGCGTTTCACTAGCTGCCCTTATCTACACTGGTTAAAAAAAGTTCAAGTTCTTTTTTATGAACCCGAGTTGACTGTTCATTTGGATAAATTTCACACAGTTTACCTTTTCCCGGCACAAACATGCACAAGCGCAACCAAAGTGCAAGCACAAAGTCGATACAATCCATACAAATAATGCGAAGTGCGCGTAAGTTCATTGTGATCTTTGTACTTGTGTTTTCTGGTGTTCTGATACAGTGGATTGTGGTGCTTGTGCATGTATTTATCATGGGTTACTTAACCCTCTGGGGTATTATGTTACAACTGGTTCATTAGCGGGAGCGTTGGTATATATAGTGCGTTGCCTTCATTTATATTCATTCAAACAACAACAACAGCAACAAGCTTTATTACCAAATAGAAAAAGAAAAAAGTTAAACTTTACAATATAATATATTAATACAAAAAAGAGGTAATGTTTACTCAGGATAACTATAAAGCTAATCGAGCTGAGTAAAAACTAAGTAATGTTTAAGTACAGAAGGTAGGTTGGCACTAAAGCTTGGTGAAAGCAATTAGTTAGTCAATAAAAAGAGACGAAAAGAAGAAATAAATAAATAAATAAATAAAAATAAATAAATAAATAAATAAACAAATACCAGTTGAAAACTCAGAACAGTAAGACTATAAGATGTTTAGCTTGACTTTGTTTTTAAACGTTTTAAGGGGGAGGTATTTAATGCTTTCGTTAAGGTGATTCCAAACTTTTACAGCTGCGAAGCGAATGTTGAATTTACCATAGTTTGTTTTGATGGTATTGATGTAATAGGTCGATTTAGAAGCATGCCTAGTATTGTATGAGTGTACAGATGCTACTGTCATACGTCCGTCCATTCGCAATCAAAATTAAATACCCAATGACTAAGGGTTATAAATTTTGTTTTTCATATTTATATTTACAAAATATTATAAGTATTAGTATATTTTTACTATTGTTATATAAGCTTGTGTTGAGACTGTTATTTGCTTGATAGTTTCTTTGTATTATGCATGTAAACTTTATTACCATATAGGTTGATTGTAAGACATAATGAAGAGGGTGCATACGTCTTGTGTGGACACACCCCAATAGTGGTTGCTTATTACATGATAAATATTTTATATTCTGTTGAGCGGGGAGCGAATTAGAATCTAGCTATGCCTACGCTTGGTAAAAAAAAAGGTTAAATCGCACACAAGGCAAGGTAGCCCACACGGCCAAAGCTTACCCGGTTTCTGTAGCATGAAGCAACCGAGAGTCGTCTATCGCAGGGCTACCCCCAGCCGTATGTCGCCAGTACTCATTTTATTCATCCGGGTTGAGAGAGAGAGACAATGTGGAGAAAAGTTTCTTGTGTAAGGAAACGACACGATGGCAAGGACTGAGCCTCGATCCACCGACGTCTTCAGATCTGAAGTCTAACGTGCTAACCGCTACACCACCGCGCCCCCACCTTACGTTTGCGTCACCCGTAAAAACCTTAGCTGTGATTTTTCTCCGGCTATAATGAATATTAATCTTCTCATTGTTTACATCTCTGGGCAGGTACAACATTACCACAGATGACGCACCACGAGAATTTACTTCCAAAGATAATGGAAAGTAAGTCATTTTTATAGATACAAAAGATACCTCCCTTCTACACCCCCAACCAATTATACACGCTTAGCTACTATTCCGGTTACATTAGGTAAACATAAAATAGGAAGAGGGGGTGGTAATAGAGAAAGCTCAAGGTTATTACTCAAACCGATCAGCCCAAAGAGGAAAGGGTATTATTACAGAGAGGTGCTTCATGCAGGCGGGAACTTAATAGATAATTTAACTGAAACGAGGATGGAAGAGCCGTTCTCATTCACTCCTCTTTCCACAAGGGATAACAAATTAACAACTTGTGCATTTTTAGAAGCAAACAAGGATTATGGACTTTGTTATTGTGTACGATATCCCTGCCTTGTGCGTGCATTCATCAAAGAAGTCCATGACTAGTTCGACAGACAACTGCACAACGAAACATTTGGACGAAAAAAACCCTGGAAAACCTTTTTTCTACCACATCTTTAGAACGTTTAAGTGTAGTGAATAGAAGGGGAGGTAGTTTTGATTACATTCATTCATGGGTTAGTCTGTGGGATGAGATCGATCATTAATAAACAGTAGCTGTCATTTACAAATATGCTGAATGTTTAAGGGGATATACGTTATTTTTTAGGAAATAGGATAAGATTTAAGAAATAAATAAAAAAAGGATTAATTTTTTGTACACATACCCAGACGGTCCACCCCCACGCAAGGGCACTTGGGGTTGTTTGTGGACTGTTCTGGTGTCCATCTACTAATTATAAACTTAACATTTTAATATCAACTCATCTTTAATTTTTAACAATTTTCAATTTTCTTTGAAATCATCGATTCTCCTCTCCCTTCTATTTCTTTACGTCTACTTTAAAACTCGCAAAAAATTTATCTCAGATTTATGGGAGCTCGCACTTTGACCCTATGATAGCATTTTTGGATTGAAATAAAATCTTATGGAGATAATTAAGAAAAAAGGCTAAAACATTGGGAGAAAAAAAAAGGCATCTACGTATATTGCCCCCTTAATTTCATCCTCGGCTAAAATTGCAAGGCGCATTTAACAGTTCCTCCAGAAGAGTGTACAACTATCCCTTTTCTTCAAACAGTTCCTCTTTAGCGAAAACACAAACAAAAGTCATTTGCCTTTGCAGGGTTAAGAATGATCCAAAAACGAAGGCGACTGATGGTAAAACCGATCTTCAACTGGCTTTGAGCACCGCTCAGCTCGGCCGAACATTCCAGGACAGAAGTCACGTGATTATTCTTAAGCCACGGAATCGTCTTCCAGAGAAATACCAGAATTCCAACATTTACTACATCGGGGGAATGGGAAAGAGAGGAAATATTGTACAGACTTACCCTGCCATGGAATATCGCTTCACTCCTGAGCGTATTTCAGTTACAACAATGGATGTAATCTGCTTCGTCTGGTCGGGTGAGTCCGGGACTTTAGTTAAATTTTGTTGGTTTGTCAATGTTATTGGGAGCCATATGTCTTGTAATTTTAAATTTCTTTCAGCTGTTAGTTGGAGCAAAATAAATTCTACTTACTTTATTTGACAAATTCAAACGTGATTCACGCAAATATTACAAACGAGGCAAGTGTGGTCTAATCGGCGGAGATTCAGGAACCCTGGTTTACAAAACTAGCTGGACTGTCTTCGGTAGCACTGAATTGTAGACAGTTAACTGATAAGCTAAGCCTGCTGCTAACTGGAATTCTTCAATTGATATCAGCTTGATATACACAGCCCTACAAAGCTTATTGATCTAAAAATGCTTCCAGTACTTACTCGCAAAGGCGGTCAACCTTATCGACTCTCGAAAAGATTTCATATACCGGTGAAAGGCCACACTTTTTCTTTCAGCTAGGGTATAGATTTCCAATTGACATAGTTAGAAGAGTTAGTTTGGCTTTAAAAAAAGTTAAATTGCAGAGGATATGTGAAGCCTGCGGGGAGATTTCGAGAAAAACAAAACAGAAAGATGTTCAATGTGGCACGAAGGTCCCAAAGGGGATTAGAGTTCCAGTACTTTGGTCTAAACAATGCAGGGCTCCAGGGCTGCACTACTGAAAAAATGGGGCCTCGATGGCTTCCTAGCTCGCTTTACTGCAGGGTTCTGATTTGTTCAGAACTATCATTTTTGTACGGACCCCAACTGAAGAAAGGCTTCAGGCTCCGGACTCGACGGAAACTATTTTGGGTCTGCAAAACTCCAAGAACCGTTGGGACCCTGCCTACAATGATTTTGCCACGCTCCATGGGAGTACGAAGAAAAATGCGAGTCGAAGAAAGAATTGAACCCAAAACTTAAACCCTTGCCCTTCGGTAAGCTGACATTATGATTCATGACTTTTTCTCAGGTTCAAACAATAATCAAAACAACGATGGAGAAGGAAGAGCGCGTAAGTAACATTGCAAAAGAGATGATAGTGTTATGACTGGTTGTTGTTTATTTGGATGAGAGTATTGGAAGAAATGCGAGCGGGATGTTATGATCTGCAATGGGAAGGGATGTTAGTCTTGCATATCATTTTTTTGCTAGTTTATGGCTGGTTTTCATATGATCGCAACGATTGCTGAGCGTTTTTTCCAGCGATCGCAGCGGTCGTGGCGATCATATGGAAACCAACCTTTGATTGTCACTCCTTGCCGGAATACTACGGTTAACTTGTCTTGTAAATTATCTTAAAGGCTGCATGTCATAATTCACATTGATATAAGGACACCAAGATTGATTGAATGGTTTTTTCCAGCCAATCGACGGATGAAAAGGCACACAAACTATCCCGCAGACACTGATTGGGAAAGAGTCATGAGAAAATGAGCTCTGCTTTCTCTTGCTCCCCTTTAATCCATAACAAAATCTGATGAACCCGCTAGTGAACATACGAGTCAAAGTCTAGTACACCCTTTTCTATTTCAGGTACGGATCGCACAAACGTGTGCTGGGTAAAGGAAGGATGCAGTTCTCTCAAACCCACAGCTTGTTCCAGCTTGCCTCTTGAAGTGGTTGATCACGTGGATGAATTCAACGCCAGCAAGTTGAATCTTCACCTCAATAAAGGATGTTACAGCGGTGACAAACTGCAGGCTCAACTTGACAACGCACCTGCCTCCTGCAACCCGCCGTGTTTCCGCATCACGAAGCCTGGGGAGTACTGCTACATGAGCACGCGCAATAACAACTTCTCCAACCGACGTCACATGGGACAGATCACCGTCACCAAGGCTCCTTAGTAACAATAGGCTTTGTTTAATACAGAACGTTCCAGAAAATCGGGTGCGTGCGGGCTTTTGGGATTGTTTGGGTAAGTGGGAAAGAGAAAACAAATAGAGTAATGATTTTGTAAATGCCAGTGGTAACGGCTTCTTAAAGTAAGTAACTCATTCGATTATACTCCTATGTCATTCTCTAGGTACTGGTTTGATGCCGAATAAATCACTTACAAGACCAACAACATGGTCGAAAAAGAGAACAAAGGAATCACATGAAATAGAGATTTTGCTGCTTTAAGAAATTTGGGTACCCCTAACATCACTTTTCATGCGTTCTGATGCGGGAGCAAGAGCTGGATGTTCTGAGCACTCCATCTCAAATTTGTCCCCTATGACTCGCCTTTACAACACTCACGATTTCATTTTGGAAAAACTATTACGCGTTTAACATGTTCATCAACGGAGGATTAACACTTACTGATTTTGAAAGCTAGATGCAAAATTAATCTTCATAACTCCGGAAAACGCATATGTGGTGCAATTTTGTTTTTCTCTATTTTTATTTAAACTCAAATAAACAGATTGAGAACAACGAGGATTGACATAAACAGCAGCATACAGCAGACGTCTTCTTATAAAGTACCGAAACAATCCCAACCATCCTAGCGCGCTTAGCGCCCACGAATTTTTCTGGAATGGTAGGTTAATGTAATAGGACAGGAGCCCATTATGGGCTTCTGAGTAGGATAACTCAATTGTTGGCAGAGCTGAATAAAGGTCGGCGGTCAAAAAGTTCAGCGGTGCAAAACGCAGGTTTTTGAAACTGGCAAACATCAGCCATATTGAAAGTTCGGCGTTGTGTTGTTAAGGTTTTACTTTGCAATTTTAGACGACATTCTTCCTTAGTTAAGCAAAATTTCGTTCTATTTGTAAAAGAAAAACAAGTGACAAAAGTGCGCCGAAGACTGTGGTGGGTGGTGCGTTATTCAGTTCTGTCAACGCAGTACGAATGCGTTTCTTTTAGTTTATTCAGATTTCTCAGATTGTCTTGTTACGTGGAGCCAAACTCTGAAAAGAAGGTCAATTCATGTTTGCTTGCACTGTGAAAGAACGTGGGGTACGAGGGACAAGATCTTAGTTCGCTAAATAAAACATACCATCGGAAAGCTAGTCTCCCATGCAGTTTTAAGGGGAGTCGTATTGCACTCCTCCCTGCAGGGAGGAAGGTAATACGACTCTCCTAAAAACGACTTCATGGGAGGCTATCGGAAACCAGGTTCAGTCAACAGTCTGAACGAGGCACCTCCGAACACGGATCATTCCCATTGCAATCTAAGGTTGATTTGCTCCTAGCTACACAATTTCGATTGCAAAAACCGAACTCAAGATTGGCTGATAGCCATACGACCTATAGAGTGTAGCCTTTACGATGATCACTCACTCAAGGAATACTGTAGAAGTAGCAGAATAGTTGACGTTTTGTATTTTTCTTGCGTTTTTAATTAATCAGGACTAATAAAAGTACACTGAGTACACCAGTCCTATGATTACCTATAGAGTTTCCACTGTTTTCCCCTCACAACCTGAATTCATAGTCAGCTGGCTAGTCAATATTTTCTTCCATGTTCGAAAAAGCACTCCAGTGCAGCTTAGACTATGAGTTATCTCTTCTCTCTCACGAACACTCGAGTATGTGAGTAAAAGCTTGCTTAAAAGTCGCTGCGTTATAGAAAATTCACTAATCTTTTCTGGAAATTGAAGTAGATCTCTAATCACAGATAAGTTTCTATTCCTGCGCATTCAGTTTCTATTCTAGAATTCGCTATTAGCCCATATTAGAGCAATGTCGCCCGCCATCCCCCTTCACGAGAAAAAGGTCTTGGCTTCACTTGCTTCCTTTAAACCTGATATCCCCTTGCCGGTCGAGATAGATGTGGATCTTTCTTTGAGCTTAGCGAACTCCAGTTGTTACCTTGTACATTTAATTTCGAAATTCAATGATTGGCTAAACTAAGACATACAACCTCTGTCAATAGTATTGACAACTGACATTTGAATGACTATCCCTACAAAAAATAACTGTGTACTATGACACAACTACAAATAACTATAAACGTCATAAAAACTATTTATGAGCTCAGCTCGGTCATATTAGCTAAAGGTTTACAAGAGGTTTGTCTAAATAAGGAAAGAGGTCTAAGCCTAGAATTAAAAAAAATACATGTTTATAGGTCGCAGACTCAACAGATCAGACGACAACCTTGAATTCATGTGAGCTCTCACCCCAAATCTACGAGTTTAATACTCGTATATAATCACCATCGACTAGGCGTCCATCACGATACAGCAAAAATAAGCATATGCAAATGAAACGTTGCGAAAACAAAACATTTTTAAGGGAACAGCGTGAACAGCGTTTGGCGCTACTAAAGCAACTCTTCTTCTTCCCTACCTTACCCTCGGCCCCACACTCCACTGAAAGTCCGGCGGCAAATCCCTTAAAGCGGCACTGGGGTAGGCGTACCCCTCATAATTCAGGAGGGGTGCGCAATCCGGGGCTCAAATCGGCTCAGTCTCCAACCGTAAGCGTCTCGATGCGCCCGCGATTCTTGCCACCTTGGTGGCGCATCGAGACACTTGATGCTAAAACTGTTTTGATCTAAACGATCGATTCTTCCGGGTGCCCTATTTCAGCCCTCATCCATATTGTTTCTCCTTTTCCTGCTCAAAACGCGAAACTGAGTACCCTATTTCTGACTACCAGCTAGTAGGCATACAATAGCTATATTTTCATCACCTAAAAATGTTACCCTTTTGGTAATTTCGCAGATAACTTTTATAATTAAGTGGTTGTGTTTTCATTGCTTTGCAAAAAAATTGAGATTCTTTTCTACGTTTTAGTATTAGTGACTTTTTCAATTAAATAGGTTAACGGGAAGATTTAAACGAAACTCATTTTATTGAAAATCGCGCGGATCAAAGTTGTGAATGTTGGCCAGGTCAGAGAAGGCAGCAAACCGCGCGCCATCCATTTCACGAGCTAACTGGTTATCGTCCCTCAGGCGGTGATTATGTCCACCAACAGCTGATCCGCACTCTGGACAGCGGCCTTCTTCCATTGCTCCACCGCACTCTGTGATGCAATAGATGTGACCTGCATCAAAAGCAGAAAATGCCCATCAGAACGTTGTCGTTTACGGCTACTTCCTGCTTAACCACCACGTTTTCTTGAGATATTCTTTCAAATACTCATATTGTAGCCTCTTACTGGGATGGCCACCTGTCCACGAGGGACCTATGTTCTTGTGCCCTCCAACGATCTATTCACCCAAATACTCTTATCGAAACCTTTCAAAATGGCATTCTTCAAATGGTACTTTTTTGTGTCCCGACAACAGTTCCATTCACACAAAATACTCTTACTTAAACCTCCTACAAAATCCTCACCTTTCTACAACAGGATGTTTTCTTGTCCTTGCTCTGTATTGTAGGGTAAAACAATAATCAGATGATACTCACCCTTTGGGCACTTGAACCAGTGTCCTTGCGCTAGACCCATGGCCCTCACAATCAGGTCTTTCTCTTCTCTTGTTACGTCCTGGTAAAACACTGTGAGGCTATTTAAGCGCC
Source organism: Siderastrea radians (assembly GCA_964017195.1). Lineage (NCBI taxonomy): Eukaryota > Metazoa > Cnidaria > Anthozoa > Scleractinia > Rhizangiidae > Siderastrea > Siderastrea radians. The sequence goes on along the minus strand of OZ024887.1, from coordinate 58,239,561 downwards.
TGATTCGTTCAATACGGACTGTGTAGCGATCGCGGTCAATTTTGCCTGTAAGGAATTAACCAAAATAAGACCTCGTGTTAAGCAAATCGTCACTGAAGTTAGTTCAAAGAAACCAGTTCCAAAAGCCCGATCCCAAAAAGTTGTTTCGTCTGAAGTAAAGGAAATAGAAGACGTTTGCACACATGCCATTTCGCTCCACAAGCGCGCATTGTAACCTATTCTGTTCATTCTTTCTCCTAACCGCTGAATGAATGGTATGAAGGGAATACGATTTATGTAATCAGCATATACACAATTGCTTTTTCTTCTAAAAAGTCTTTATTTGGCTCTTCTCGGAAGTGGGAGAAAGGCGTTCGTTTGAGAATCGATATTTCATCGCTCTTCAACAGCAATAAGAATAGTTAAAATAGCCTCAAAAGAAGGCACCCTAAATTACTGTCCTCTTACCAATTGGCTTCTCTGAATCCAGCGCTCTTTGAACGCGATCGATCTTCATGGTGTAAGTGGCATCCAAGTTGATGTGCCGGATTTTCAGCTGCATTTTCAGTATCTTCAAGTCCACAGCAAGCTGTGTTCTGTACATTTCCTCGTTGAGTTCCTCCAGTTCTTGGTCGCTGAATCGAACCCGCCTCTTCATGACACGCTTTCGGATTTGTTCCACCAGAATCTCGAGATCCTCCTTCGTTTCCTGCACGAGATATCTTGAATGCGACCTGTCTGCCACTCTGTCGAGGTGCCTCTTTGCCAATCTCTCACGTTCAGCCTCTGTGCCTTTTTCTATCTTTGCCACAAGCGTTTGAAGGAAAGATAAAAAGCTGATCTGGTTTTCGAACACATTAACCTGCTCATCGGTGAGGTTTTTGTGTTCCAGTGACTTCATAATTGACGCCTGGTCTTCAGGAAACTTGTCAATCTTATGTATCTTTAATCTCAGCCTGTTTACTGCAATTACGCGTTGCGCATTTCCAAGTAAAATCTTCTGTTTTATTTGCTCGAAGTCCGCGAGGATCTTCTTAATAATGTTGCCGTACCTCAAGCAGGTGCGAATAGGAGTTGAGCATCTCGGGCAGCGCTTGAGCTGGACATCAACAGCTTTTCCATCTTCCCTAGCCTCGGCCTGGTCCATCCACTGATCCATCATTTCAACCTCAAACACGTGACCACAGTCGGCCAATTCCACGAACCTCGCGTTCGGGTCGTCTTCAGTTCCGAAGAAAATCTCCGTGACTTCGTCTTTGTGACACTCTCGGCACTTCTTCGGGCATGGTTCCCCGCAGAGACCGATACAAGGATGCTTGCAAGGAAGAGGCTTCTTACATGGCTTGTCACAGCGCCCACGGTTGCAAAGCTCTCCACACAATTTTGTGCATCTCTTATGTTCGCACTGCCAGGTGCATTTCTCATTGCATGGCTCACAAGGCTCCCCACATTTTTTCTTGCACTTGCTGTGTTCACAGGAGTTACCGCAGGGTTCTTTGCATGGAGGACAGTTTTTAGTGCAAGGCTCCTTACAGGCGTGGCCACAGAACTGGGGGCGGGCACAGCTTGATTTGCACGGAACATGGACGCGACCGCGTAAACAGAGACTGCAGTTACCTAGTGCATATGAAAATGAGGAGGAATATGAGTTATATACTACCACAAGTCCATGGCCAGACTACAGCTCACTACTAAATTCTCTCCGAGTCTATTTGGTTTAAATTGATCACGTAACGTCACAGCGATAGTGAGACGCTACGACGAAAACCACATTTTGTTTCCACATTTCACATTTACCGAGTGAACAGGTTGTTACTGACGGTGGTGTTTGATGTGTGCACTTGGGATACCTGTGAAAATACTTGTTTCCTGAATTGAACTACTCATTAAAAACACAGACTTACCAGCACAAGGGTGCTCACACTTCAGGGTCACACCACAGGGCGCCGTACATGGAGTCTGGAGAGGATTCACGTGACACTCTGTCTTGTTTTCGTGTCCGCAGGGCCAGGTTTTCTTTGTAATAGCGGCGCACTTCACAGTACACTCTTCAAAGCATTTATTTTGACACTGATGCCCACAGCGTAGAATCTTGGTACAAGGCGACAAGCATTTGGCGTCAGAGGGATCCTTGTAACAAGGGACTTTCTGCACATGGCCACAGCCAGGGAGGAGCTTTGCTATGAGCTCCACACAAGGCCCACAGTCTTGAAAGCATCTCCTGGGGCACTTGTGCTTTAGTGCGCAGAGGGTCTTAGGGCAAGGCTTCTTGCACTGGTACTCTTTGTGCTCCGGGTCAGTTGGATGGCATACCATTTCACACACGTGACCGCACTCGAGTCGCGTGGCACAGGGAACAGTGCAGCCTCCCTCTGGTGCCTTCTTGAAGTGATCAGCACGTGACGCCTGGATCACGTTTCGTGGATGATTTTGGCACGAAAGCGTTAACGCTTTTCCCACATTCCCACGTTCTTCCATATCTTCCATTATCCTGCCCCACAATTCGCTCTTTTCTTTCAAAAGGCTGATGTTACCGATGCAGTAAAAGCCTTTCTTGGCTCGGGACAGTGCGACGCAAACTCGGTTTTCTGTCTGAAGGAAACCGATCTTGCCTTCTTCGTTGCTTCGCACAAGCGACAGCAGAATGATGTCGTTTTCTTCGCCCTGAAAGTTGTCTACCGCGCAGACTCGCACTCCGCGGAAGAAATCTTTGGGCATTTCTTTCTTGAGCTGGATCAACTGGCCAGTGTAGGCTGTGAGGACTGTGATCTGCTCCCTTTTGTAGCCTTGAAGGATTAAGTAGCGACAGAGAGCTGCCAAGAATTTGGCTTCATGTTCGTTTGACCTGCTTCTTCCTTCCTCCAGAAAATCCTGTAGTGGTATCAAAAATATATATTTTAAAAAGCAGCGATTGCCTCAAACTTAAAGGGGAAAGTTATCGTCAAGAGAGAAAAAAAAGAGAACTAAAATTCCCCGCTACACCATTTGGCTGTTTTCTTGCAATCAAAATAATACTGCCTTCTCTCCCAGAACAAAACTGTCAATACGGTAACGTTGAACTAACGTTTGAGTCTTCGGATGAAATCTTAAGTGTGATCAATCAAGTGAAAGCTATTGAGCAGTACTTTCCTGTGGTACGGTTTATTATGCTGTACAAGGTGGTTCTAACTTTAGAGTCTTTGGATGAAATCCTTAAGTGTGACCAATCAAATGAAAGCTACTGAGCAGTACTTTCGTGTGGTGCTTTTTATTATGTTGTACAAGGTGGTTCTAACTTTAGAGTCTTTGGATGAAATCCTTAAGTGTGACCAATCAAATGAAAGCTACTGAGCAGTACTTTCGTGTGGTGCTTTTTATTATGTTGTACAAGGTGGTTGTAACTTTTGCGTCTGTGGATGAAGTCCCAAACTGACCATTTTTGAAGCTGGTGAGTAATACTTTCCTGTGATTCTGATTATTAAAGCGTACAAGGTGGTAAATCTTTCGAGACTGTGGATGTTTCCCTAATATGTGACCATTCAATTGAAGACACTGAGAATTAACTTCCTGCAGTGATGTTTAATATGCATTATTTGAGGCGGTTGTTATTTCCGAGTCTGTGGATAAAATCCTAACGCGCGACCATTCAAACGGAAGCTAATTAGCAGTTATTTTTATTTTAATCCCTTCCAATGTTTTGAAAAATTAAACTTTGCAAATTTTCAGTTTCCACCTTTGAACTTAGACGCTGCTAGGGGCGAAAGGAAGGACTGTTCAAGCCAAATCTTTTTTACAAACGTCATCGGGCAGAGTGGTGTTTGGTAAACAGTTATTTTAAACCGATCAAACGTTCGTACTATCATTATTATTTACAAGGCCGGGATCCGACCGAGCACCCACCTCGCCCTCATCATGATCTATAAAGAACATGTTACGAGCCACGCCTTTGATATTGTCAAAACTCAAAACTGATTCGTGGTTCTCCAACTTTGGATTGAAGTAAATGTGGTCTAACATCTTGGAGATTTCGGGTCTCATGCGATGCTGCAAGCGCAGCCGCTCGAACGGCATTCCATTCTTCACCATTCTCTCAAAAAGTGACACGTCCAAATTGTAGTGTTTGGCGAGATCGTACACTGTAGGATTGGGGCGGAGTTGTTGGTGATCACCAATCAGAATCAAGTGCTGACATCCGGGAGTTAGTGAGGTAACAATGTGCGACTCCAGTACTTCAGCGGCTTCCTCCACGATCGTTATTCGTGGTTTTAGTCTTTGCAACAGTTTGCGGTACTTTGCAGCACCTAAATGGAAAAGGCAATGGACATCTTATGGCGAACTTATTCATGAAGCTAGTGCCAGTTATTACCCTTCTGTTGTCATTTTACGATATAACACTGAAATCTTGAGCTACACCGCACAGGTATGCGCACGAGCACCAGCGTAATTGTTGCATGGCAGTTAAGGAAACTTGGTATCCCATTTTGGAAAGAGAGCATTGCTCCTGGTTGTTTCATTCCCACTATTGGAACGGGAATTGGGCGTTTACAGAAGTTGTCTCAAATATTTATTTAACAATAACTCTGAGAATTCTCGCTGATTGGCTCTTGCTTATCGTCAATGAGAGTGTAGACCGTGTACAAATAGAGTCGATTTGTCAATTGCATAATTCACTTCACATAGGAAACATCAGAACCCACAATTTACCGGCTACCATCATCTCAAGGATTCATAGTTGGAAGAGCAACGCACCGGTATCGGGGAGGTCATGGGTTCGAATCCAGTAGTAACATTCAAATACAAGCTGATAAAGGAATTAAATTGCTTACAATGTGCGAATAGCATTCCTTTCATTTCATTTTTACAAAGCTCACTCCGCTGGAGAGACGATTTAAAAAACAATAACGCGAATAGTAGCTAGACAAAAGCTAATTCATACCAAAATCAGACCCAAACTTCATGAGTATGGCAAACAACGATAATGGTACCCGAAGAGAGGCTCAGGTGTCAATCATATTTACCCGTCGTTGTCATGCCAACGACATCAGCGTTCTTGAGTATCTCAAAGTCCTCCATGTTTTTTATGTCCTTCAGTCGTTTGGCACCCGCTTGAAATTGTTCTTGGAACAGCGAGATAGTGCGGCGATAGTCTTCACACACGTCCACAAGCCAGCGCCGATACAAACGCCAGCGGTCTTTAACGCTCAAATTCCACACATTACTGACCTGAAAAAATAAACGGAAAACAAAACCCAGAATTGAACCTTTTGTTTTTTAGAACAAACGAGCAAACAAGTACTTTTTGGTTGTTTTCTGCCAAAAAATTCGAATTTCAGAATCTTTTTAAATGGGGACGCCTCGTACGGCTGCGATGAATTTTTAAAATAAACTATCTATCTATCTATCTCGTATCCATTCTCGTTCCCAGAGCCTACGATCTGTTCTGTCAGCGGTGGGATCGTAGGGCTCTGGTATCAGCCATTACCGGATGTCGTGAAATTCACGACATCCGGTAGCGCATGTCTAATTCGTTAAGGTGCTATTGCGCCTGCTCCGTTCTCGTCCGTGGAGCTCTGGGCATGACAATTCTGACAACAACTGAGAAATTTGAATTCCTGTCGATCGAGTCGTGGTGCTTTATGGTTCGACTAAAAGCTGTTCGAGACCCTCTTAATCTCCTGCAATTAGCGGAAAACCTGGAGCTTTAAAAGGAGCAAACTTAAGAAGCTGCCTTTCGTGCCGTAGTTGTTCAGAAGAACGATTGTCCCTGCATTTTGCTCACGGGTTTGGATTTGTATTTTGCCTGATTAAAGGTATAATATTATAATTGCATTTGCGTTATATTGAATTGTACAGTTATTTTATTACATTCCCCTGGTTTCTGTTGTATGAGAATGTCAACTGTGTACTCATCGTTTCGCCACGCCTAAACGCTATACTGTATTACGTTTTGCCCCATCGAAAATTTCCAGAAGCATTTGGCGCCCAAGTTTTTAAACATCGACACATGTAAGTTTATTTATGGACAAGCTGTAGTTTTGTAGAAAACGCTGTAGCGAGGAAAGAATCGCTGGCATTTAGTGACAATCTCAACACTTTGAATTCAAAATTTGGTCGCTTAATCTGCCTTGATGATCAAGTCAATATATTAATTAATGCCCAATCTCGTTCCCAGAGTCCGCGTTACCCTAGACCAGCGGTCGGGAACGAGGGACTCTGGGATAAAGCGTTTCGGATCGCATTTTCATTGGCTGAAATCTGAGCATGAGCAGTTGGACCGGAAGTGAAAGTAGCTGTAATTCGTCCCCAGATTCCCAGATTTGGCCTCCGTTCCTAGAGCCCGTGTTACCTTTTCCAGCGGAGTCTTGTGACCAAAATGGCGGACAAAATACCAATGAAAGAGTGAAAGCTTTGCCTGGAGGTGTAGAACTACAGTACGTTTGAAGATGTTGTAATTCCGGTCCTATAAGACATGCGATAGATTCGTTTGGGGAAAAATCTAAGAACGAGAACCTTTTAAATGTTCTGGAAAAGTTGACCGGATTAGTTTTTGTGTATGGTGACGGACTTACGAGAAATGAAAGTTGCAGCAGCTGTTGTAGTCGTGCAAAACACTTTTCTGAATCTGGGAGCGAGGTTGTTTGAGGGCTTGTTTGTGGCTTCACATGAAAAACAAGAAAGTCCCTTGAGGCTGTAGAGAGGGAAAAAGCCAGTGAGAGTCCGAAGACAGAAGAACAATGACAATCGAAGAGAGGTAAACATCATGCTATCGAACTAATATTATTAACACCTCCCCAGCCATCACAAATTTATCTTTTGAGGCTGGAAGTCCTCAGTGATATAAATAATGCTTTCACAATTTAAAAAATTAGCTTGTTCTGTTTGCATAATTTTCAAATTCATTTTTTTATACATTCCAAACTGTCCCTTTTCTTATACTTCAAACATATAAAATACACCTACAACTTCAAAGTAACATTAATATAAAATTTATAACACTGTTTATTGCTGATTGCACTTTCGAAGTAAAACAGAACATTATTTTTTGCTAACAACTGAACGTTAATTTTCATTATCTTTTTCCATAGGACAGGTTGTATTCCTGGTCCAAAGACAATCTGAAGGACAAAGAGGTTATGATGTACTTGGTGTTGGAAAGGTGTCAGATTCTATCACATCCCATTCACCAGATCTTATTCCTGTTTTTGTTGCTTTAATGTTGAACCTAATAAAGCAGCTGAATTATTCTCTGTTGGTCAAGTTAGTCTTGTGGCCAAGAACACTAGAAGCAGTCTATGGGAAGAGAATCACTGAAGCACCACCACCTGTAGAGCCCCCATTCCCTGTCTCTGCTATTCCTACTAGTTAAAAAGAAAACCGGCGAATGAACTATGTACTTCAGGTCATGTAGCTGAGACTGCTTATGATGCAGTTGAATGACACAGAGAACAGAAGGTGATGGGGAAAAAAGTCTAAGGAACTGGAAACTTCTCATGTTTTATTTTAGGGCACAGCCCAGGGGCATGAAATATGCCTTTGAGGCTATGCATTTTATAACATTTGTCATAGGTCCTTTACAGTGAACACATGGCACATCATATTCTTCATGGTCAGTTTGTGAACCCCAAAGGTGGGCAGGGCAACGATTTGTGTGGTGCCAATGACCTTTAAATGGAACATGGTCAAGAATGATAAGGGTGTTCTGAAAGCAATATGTGGGAACAAAACTCTCATAGCAGTTCAAAGATCCACTTCTTCTAGTTAACTGCTAAACAAAACATCAAAGCAGTATGACAGAGAAAGCAACATTTCCCCAAGTCAGCAAGCCATACTTATGCACGTACATCTGAAGATATCAAAGAAATGATTGAACTTATCAGCAGTCAAAAGCCCTTCGAACATCAGCCAGGAAAGAGTCTTCAAAGCTTCCCTTCCATTTCTAAGAGCCCTTTAGATCAGCTGGACATATTTGCTTTGCACTCCTAGTTAACTAAAAACAAGAAATGACTAGAGAGCTAATCCACACAGCTGCGATGACTCAGGAAGACGGAAGAGATCATTTCTCTAGATGAAGGATTTGTTTAATCTCAGAAAACATAAACATTAACATACATTCCCCAAGGCATCAGCTTTCTTCACTGTGTTACATCACTATTGGTATTACTTTAAATTTGTCAACTGAATAAAATTTATATTTTCAGTCCCACAAAATGAGGAATTTCACTTGCATAGTGGATCACATATTGTGGATACAGTGTACATGAGTACTTTCCACTCTAACTTACAGTGTAATAGGCACTTCACACCAATGAGGCAATTTTTGTAGTGGAGGGGGTGGGGGTGCAATTAAGCCCTACTAAACATTCAAAAGGTCCCAGTAACAACATGGAATCCCAAATGACTCAAACTACAGTTATTTGCTTATTAGTTACCCCTGCTCCATAAAATTCTCAATGAAATATTACTGTTATTTTTGTTTCCCCTGATGGTTCACATTATGGAGATTCTACTGCACATGTCTTCTTGGGAAGGTTTTTCTGAATAATACTGAAAAAATCTGCAGCCATATCTTTACTGTACACTTGTAAGATGGATTCCTTCGTTTGTACAGAGATAAGGTCTGGCAAGTGTTCAAGGACCAAAGAAATCATTTCAATCGGAAACCCACTGGACAGGGTCACATTGCGCACAGTGCTTCTCCCAATATGTTTGTGGAGTTGAAATCTATATTTCTCCATGTCTTGTTTGATTCTAAGTTTGGCCTCAGAAGTAAATAATTGGGAGTTACCCTCATTCTGTTCAGTGAGGGTCATCTCAGACTCATCTTGAACACTGAGTGCCTCAACCTGTTCAGCTGCATGCACAAGCATACAGTTTTCACACTGACAGTGTAGCCTGTGAAAGTCACAGCATGTGTGATCTTGAGGTTGATTGTCTGAAACCTTGTGGTCAAAATGATTTAAAATAATTTTTCTTTTACATTCCTTGGACTGGACATAGGACTGCATGGCTTCTGGTATGTTTTTTAAAGGCTTTTGGAATGTCATAATAATAATAAGTGTCAGTCCTAGCTGCAAGGCCATTTCTGCCAGCCCTCCCAACCTCGTGTATCTTACCACAGTGTGAACAATTCTGTGAATGTCATTGCAGTCAATCCCAATTGCAAATGCCACAGTCACAAACAACACACGGTGGCTTGATTTCCCATTTACTAGTTCATCCACTATTCTCCTTCTCTCATGCTTGGAATATTGGGCATGATACATGGTAAAAAGTCTGCTCTTTGCTGAAGGCTCTGCTGAAGGGTGGTATTGGTCTTTGCCCATTTCATTGGAAAATACAGGAAACAGCCTGAAATTGTTTCTAGATTTCCATAAATAAGAGTGAGGGGCATTTCCAGCCTCTTTGATTTGAGTTCTGCAACAATTGGCTGTAAAATTCTATCCAATTTGTCATCGCCCCTATCAGGACGCACATGGGAGGTGTAAGTCCTGTTTGGACTACACTCAACTGTTACTGGGGTGGACAGTCCTAAGGCAGTTACAATGCCACTTTTTGTAGCTGCTGTTGTTGTGCCTGTAAGTGCCAGTAGTGACACTCAGATGGGAACAGATTTGTTAACAGGCTTATTCTTCCATATGCTGGACAAAATGTGGCCCTTAACAAAAAACAGAAAAGAAGGTAAAAATATAAATTTGTGTCCCACGTGATGTTTAATTTCTAATTATGCAATGACTGAAATGACCATCCTATAAAATGGTTCATTTCCCATCCATCTTTCTCTTTTCATGGGTTGCTCTTTATTTAATCTCTGAAAACATGAGTTGCATGGATGAGAACCTCTCTCTGGGTATTTACGCTTTCTGATTGCTTTCATTTCACAAGCCAGTTATTAACCGGTTTCAATGATAAAAAATGTAGACAGACAGACAGACAGACAGACAGACAGACAGACAGACTTTATTTATGCGCGATAAAAGTAAAAGCTGTACAGTCTGTGGGGTCATATGAAAGAATTTAAAAATACAATAAATGCCTGACTAAAAAAACTATTGCAAGTTATTAGCCAGTGAGGTACACTGCAGCAAGTTTGTGGTAACAGTCCTTGGATATAAATTACAATGGTTTGATATTTTCTAGCTAGCAGAGAACCAATTAGGTATATTCAAGGATGTCTATTTATCAAACAACATGACTTTTTAACGGGTTTGATTGCAAATAGTAACGCATTCAGTAGGAAATTTGTCTATTTTGATTAGATGGTTTTAATATAAGTAATAAAAACTATTAGCATTTGCAGTGAACATAATCTTCTGAAAATGTACATTGTACACATGCACACTTAGTTACTTCAAGTTTGAAAACAAAGCAACACGACTAGAAGAAAAGATATATTATATAAATACCATTCAAGAACCAAATGAGCCTCGTCCACAACAATGGCTTGCACCCTTTCGCTTTACCGGTAAGCATTTTGGCAACATTCTTGTTGTCCACGAATCGAATACTTCAGGGTGCCCAAACATCAAACATTTCTTGATATCTTCCGGGATGGTGACTTTCCTTCCCCTTCTTGTTCTCCCACACTTTGTAAGACACACACATTCAACACTCCTTCCAGTTTTTGCACCTGGTCTCTCATAAACGCGCTCAAAGGCGAAACTACGATAACAACAGAATCTTCCCCTACGGCCGCTTCGAATGTAATCGAACATCGAGGGTAAAATCGAATAAGCGATTTTCCGAAACCTGTCGGCAATGCCACCAGTACATCTTTTTTCTACACATATAGCTCTTTAACAAGGCATCGTACTGCTCTTTCATTAACACTTTTATCCCCAATTTTTCCATGGAAAACTCAATTGCCTCGTGGAACAGTGACTGCATTTGGTAAAACCGGATGTGCGAATACCTGACGCCTGCGCAGTTTGACCAATCACAGGATTCTTGTTTTCCGGTAAACGCTTTATCCCAGAGTCCCTCGTTCCCGACCGCTGGTCTAGGGTAACGCGGACTCTGGGAACGAGATTGATTAATGCCCTGATTAATTCAATCGGAAATAAAACGTTATGCGTAGAAGCCAAAAAATTTTACGTTATTGCGCATACAGTTTGAATCGGCCAATCAAAAAAAAATAAATTTTTGGCCGTTACCAGAGCTACAAGAGAAGTAATTTAAAAAAAGCCGCGTAGCTCTGGGGACGAGAATGTCTCGTATCTATCTATGACGCCATATCAACTGCACAGCGCATGCGTATGTTTAATTTTGAGACCCAATGTGGCGTGGTTTCGCGACGGTTGTGCAGCTATTATTTTTTTGTTAGTGAGAGGGCTCAGATAAAATGTTGATGCATTGTTGACATGTTAAATCTACTTGTTATGGAGGTTCACCTGTCAACATGGTACTGAAGACCGTCAAAGGGCGTTAACCGTAAGAGAATATTTTTAGGCATCAACAAAGGATGTGGCGACAAATGTCAAATTGGTGACCATCAAAACCCTATCTTTTGAAACAGTATCAAATATCAAAGCCATATCCCCCCTCTTTTTTAGAACCTCGCCGGAGACTATTTCATACTTTTTGGTTGTGAGGTGAAAATTAGACATGTTTTGTCATGGAACGATCAACTTGGTGACTCAACCCCACGTCCCGTAAACTAGACAGCCTATCAGAAATGTTGGTAAGAAATACGGAAATTGTTTTTCTCATTTACCTGCCGTTTGACGTCTGCAGTTTAAAATAGAAGATTTTCCCGTAAACTCAAAATTGCATAAGATGAGCGTCTTGTTTGTGAAAGAGCAGACAAACTCTGTGAGGGTGGCAGCCAAACATCAGCTTATTTTTTCGCACTTTTTCTTCCTATTTTTGTAAACGCCGACAAAAAAAGCGGTTATGTTACATAGGAAAATGAATAAAACAACAGTGGGCTTGAGCATAGCCCAATAATCGTAGCAGAACGATTAAAAAACTTCAAATATATTCTCACGTTGTCCATGAACGCGAAAACAGGCCTTCGCACGTTAAAAATGGCAAATAACAGAAAGCCAACGTGAAAATGGCAGGAAAATCGTGATCACGTGGTCATTTTGCTCGAGGAAGAGCTAAAATGGGAGGCCTGAACTTACCGTTCTCACTCTATCATACGGCATGACATCTTTTCTGCTCAATTCTTGAATTATTGTCCTCTTCAGCTTCTTCTTTAGTCGTTCAGGGTTCTGTATTTGAAAACCGTCGGCGTCGATTCCTCTCCCAAAAGCAAAAGGATTCACAATTTTGAGCCTTCCACCTTTTACCACAGCTGATTTAGTGCCAAACACTCTGACGTCATCATTGTCCAGGACTCTCTGGTCCTGCATTACAGCCGCTTCATACAAAACATCCGGGTCTTCGGTGTCGTCTTCCTCTTCTGCGTCGTCTGGCTGTCCTTCTGCTTCCGCCTCACCTTGAGGGAAAAAAAATAAAAAAGTTCAAATTGCCTTGTGTTGTTGAATTTTCTGTTTTGAAACCATATTCCTTCGTTTCAACACCTCCCCTCCAAATAACTACCCCTTTACTGTTAAGAAATTTTCAAATACACAGCAAAACCTTCACGCTAAAAGAAGTCAGAAAGAATGAATTTGTTAAGAAGTGCTGCTTACAACCTGAAACAGGCTTATTATCAAGTACGGTGAATTGCCTTTCTTTAAAGCTAGTTTACGAAGGTTGAAAAGGGAAGACTGTCATTCCTTCTTCCTGCTACAAAAGTTTGTATTGTCTTGTGTTGCGATGTGTGCGTCGCTGCATTTGTATGCATTGTTTGTTTCAAAGGTTTTGTGCCTTAGTTTCTTCAATAAAATCTAAAAATTACAATTTAATGACATCTTAGGCAAAATACCGACCTATACTTTTCACCTGGGTTATATAAAGAACTCCTATCCAAAGTATATCTAAAAATGATTCTTTTCCCCTCTTTTACGATAACGAAACCAATCTGTACTTTCAGGAGCCACCACCGGTAGAAGTAAGCTGTTTTAAGATTACTCAGTGTTTTGAGCTTCGATGTAAGAACACCTAGTGCATGCCTGCATTACCTTCTGGAACAATGCCACCAATAGCTCGAACACTCTCTCGTCCAAGGCATTCAGCAAAGATGTGAAGTTCTGAAACTCTTCCCTGAAAGCAGAGAGCTGGTCCAGCGGTTGCCAACGCTCCCATTCTGATCGAATATTGAGTTGCTAGCTCCATTTTTCTGCCTATGAACTTTGCTTCTACCTCATTCCCATTATGCCACAGCCGCGCTATACCGGACTCGTGATCATAAGAGGCACCAATAAAGTTCCAGGCGTTCATATTTAGCACTGCCTTCGAAAGAGCGGGAGGTTGGGCAAAATCTCTCGTTGCGAAGCGAACTGTCAAAACTCCTTTTTGATCTACCACGCCCTCTTGCCATATTTGGACTCCCAGGCCGTCTTCGTGGAAGCTTAGGATTGGCCCTCTGTTTCCGACCGGAAACACGTGCATGAGGAGCGTGATTGACGTCCTAGTGTCCAGGCCACTCCCGGGACGGTTGGGAATTTCAATGAATGAATCAGGTCTTCCTCTCAGGTGAATGGAACCGTGTGGCGTCCCGTCAACCCCAGGGGCCCATGCAACGCGTGACATAGTAGCTAAGTTGGCTCGTGAAATTCGTTCCAGTCCGCCGCAAAATTGGTTTAGGGGGAAAACGGCCACGGGCTGTACAGATGCTGTGAACGAAAATAGGGAAATGTCGCGTTGACAAACTGACATTCTATTTGTTACTAAACTGCACGTGTAATTGCACTTAAAAATACACTTTATGGGTGTCATCATTACTTAAGCCCAAAAATCTATATTGTGCCCCAAATAGAAAATAAAATGACATCTTCAATTTCACAAACGACCATCAGACCCTTTAAAGAAGCTAAATAAAAGAAATTAACTATTTACATACATACTTTATTATCTTTCCCCAAAGGGGCTTTTTAACATAAGGTTCAAAGTAATAATCACTGAATTAAACTACAATAAAACTACATAAAATAATTATAAAACTAAGCTTCACATTCTAGATATAAAATCTCACCAAGAAGTTTGGACCAGCTTTCTTAAAGATGGAGATAAACTTGCTGAGTTTTAGACTAGGTTCCAGGGAATTTCGGACAGTGACAGTTCGATAATAAAACGTTCTATGGCCAGAAAGAGTTTTAAATAGAGGCATGTTCAATTGCTGGGAACTTCTAGTGGTGCGATTATTAATGTTTGCGCGCTTAATAAATTTGGAGGTGAAATAGTCCGGAGCACAGCCCGCCATACACTTGAGGACAAGGGTGGCACTTTTAATTAGTGATAAAGCTGGCTAGCTAATGACAGCCAATTAAGCTTACTACGGTACCTCCTGGATTGAGGTTTGAAGAGTTCAAAGACAGCTGCAGCCAGTACAGCATAGCGCTGTCTTTCGGCCCAATTCTTCCTTCAAGGGGCCCTTTTAAGGACTGGTAATGAGTATCGGTCATGCTGGAGGCGCGCTGGTGTAAATCGTCTTCATGAAGGACGTTTTCATGGCATTTTTTCAAGTCCTCTGCTGCACTTTGTAGTTTTGCCGTTGTGTGGTCCATTTCCACGTGAGCGTCGTAAAAAGCCCTTCTGATGTGTAGGGGAGCCGCTTTGTCCTAGAGTAAAGAATATTAATAAATAGAAAACATCTTTTGCGTTTCTACTTAATAATTAGACCACGAAGCTGAGTCCTCTTTGAGCGAATAAGTAAAGAGGCGCAGCCAAATTCACTATTCATCCACAGAAAACCCAGGCGAGAGGTCTGTTTTAAAGACAACGAAGGGAATCGGAAACAATGATATTGAGGTCGTATCTACCCCAGAAAGGAAGCAAAAAAATTTTCCTTTCACATGCAAGGACACCACTTGCAGGATTGTTCTTTCTTTTTTATTTTTCTTTATTTAATCTTTGTATTGTTGTCTGTGGTGTGGCAAAAAATAAATAAAAACAACGATTAATGAGCCAATCAGATTCGCGTATTCCAACAGACCACCGTGTACGTTCTCTAAAGAGTTAAAGGAAAGCGAAACGAAGCTTGGGGAAGGAGATAGTGATGTGGACAGATCGACAGCATTGTCACGTGATTTTGCTTGGCGCCGATATCAAGGCTGATGCTAAGATTAGTTAAGGCATTCAGTTTAAAGTGGAACAAATTCCAACTATTTTTGAATTATGGAATAATTCAACAAATTCCAAAATGGTTACGTCTTAGACCATTACTGGAAAATTTCTCTTCACTGAAAACATTAGCAAGCGACCAACATGGGGAGCAAGAAAGATGGCATCCAGTACGGTAGACTATTCTATTGCAGTGCTACCCCTCACTGACACAAAGCTTTTTATTAGTTTTGACAGCTTATTGACATCTCCTTGACATCTCTTTGACAAATGTGTGATGGCTTCCGTTTGAACTGACCAAATAGAACAGCGATTAAAAAAGTTTCACGTTCGCAAGCGCGAACATGAAAGGTCATGAAACTCGACAACTCGACAACTCCGGCTCTTAAAGTTCTTTCGGTCCGTTGACACGAAGTCATAAAAAAAAAAAGAAAAAGAAAAACCTTGTGCAACCTTATGGTATCATGAACTGACTCGTCAGTTTAGGGAGAAGATTGACGATTGATCACGAGTAGCGGTCGAGTGTGGTCTCTTTAAGACGGGAGACCATAAAAACCAAAACCTACCCAGCAACACGTGTTTTATTGTACAGACAATGATCAGTGTTTTAACGCCAAAATGCCACGATATGAACGATAA
Source organism: Siderastrea radians (assembly GCA_964017195.1). Lineage (NCBI taxonomy): Eukaryota > Metazoa > Cnidaria > Anthozoa > Scleractinia > Rhizangiidae > Siderastrea > Siderastrea radians. The sequence continues at coordinate 58,223,796 of OZ024887.1, read as the reverse complement.
AAAAGGCTAGTTCTAGAAGCTAAGTAGAATAATTGTAGAGAATCAGCAAGGGTGAAAATATTAATCGGCCGCCATGATGGAATTGCGCTTGCGTGGTTGTTGTCGCGTTGTTGAACCGTACAGTCGATCATGGCATCTGTTTACGAAGGCATCAACAGCACTCGGATAATCGGTCAGTGCTTGACATACAAGTTCACAAAGCCAAACAACTTCACTTTTTCAACCAAGTTACATTTAAAAGCGTGATCTGCAATGAATAAGGTGTAACAAGAAAATCTCTACATAACTGAGACCCTCCTTTACTTGTTGAGCTAACAATCTTTCAGATCTCTTAGCTGCAAATCGACACGCCGGCGCTTCTCAGCTGACTGTCCAATCTTGTTTGGTGCGTTTTCTTTTCCTAGTAAATTGTCGATGAACCTCACCTTGTGCATTTTGTGCTTTAACTCTGAAAGACCACACGCCCTCAAAACCTCGCTCTGACTCCGTCCTCCAATGCGCACGATGCCCTGGGGATGAAAGTGATGGATTCCTTCCAGAAACTGATCCAGCGCGTGATTGGTGTAGCAGACAACAAGGATCGGACGCCGCTCAGATAACAGTGCGCGTTCGTCAAGATCGTCATCAATAAGCTCGGTCCCGGTGTCCCACTTCGACTTGTTATGCAACAAAACGTTGGCAATCTGTGAAAAACAAGATTTAATAGTATTTTTGTACATGCATGGCATACACGAAAGGGCCGAGTTATATTCAAGATACAGTCATTGGGAACACAGCTCCGAACACATGACATTCACTGTCGCATAAAGAATAAGGATAAACCAACTACTTTTCCAGTTATTATTGTACACAAATTTATTTAGAGCCATTGCACGGTTTACTTATTAGCTTGTTATCATTTAAAAATGGATTTTTTTGCAGTTTATGAGGCTTTCTGTACACAGGAAAATGATGGAAACGAATGAAAACGCAACACAGAGGCCTTGATAAACGTTGCCCAAGCGGGACATTAATTTTTGAAAACATAGATTTATCTTTTTTACACGTGAACAGAAACATATGGGACTTGATCGGAGCTCTCAAAACACTTTCCAAAGCGGCAAATTTTAAAAACGGAAATTCACTAGTCGGCAAAACCAGACAAAAAAGGGACACGTTCATACAGTCTGGCCCTTCGTCCACGTGAAAATGATAGACAAGACAGAAAACGATCGAAAATAAAGGTTTTCAAAGTCGACGCCGTAACAAGTTATCAGTGGTTTACGTGAGACCACTGAGAAAAAATTTTTAAATGTAATTTAATTTAAATTAAAAAAAAGACACGAACAAACAGGTAAGTTTCTCGGTTTCCAAGTGAAGATGAATACGTGTGGACGGGCTTAGAGTAAACACCTCGACCATGTCAATATTTTTTAATACTTTAATCAGCAAGAAACACCGCGGAAATTTTCAATTTTCCAGTTTTATTGAATGACTGAACTCCACCCAAAGCAGTTTATCAGATTCATTTTCTGTCAGGCTTCATCTACCTTCAGTCCAATGTACGTCTTTCCGGTACCAGGTGGTCCTTGAATGACCGCAAACTCTTTGGTCAGCGCCATCTGAATCGCTCTGTACTGAGAGTCGTCTAGTTCCAGATCCTCTGCAGACGGCCATGAGGCCAGCCTTAGAACTGGTACATCGGTTCCTGTTAATGAAAAATAAGTATCTCCTTGACGCGTTTTCAAACAAGGCACCGCACGTGTCTTTTGTCACTATCACCCTATCTTGTAAGACATTTTTCTGAAGTTGTAGGATTAAAGAGAATGGTCACCAAGCTTCCCATTAAAAAGTGTTTAAATGTGTACAGGCCAACCCTAAGCAGGTAAATCCAACAATACACCGGGTGGAGAGGGGAGGTTACTTTGCTACCCACCCTGAAGAACCTCCCCTCCCTAACCTCAGGGATAGTTATACTTAGTAAGCTGCTTCATTTAGTTCAGAAACCGGTTACAGATAACCACCTGCCTTTGTCTCATTGTTTTGCCCTTACAGAAATTACTGAATTGTTCAATAAAAGCGACTTAAACTTACCATTTCGCGCGTCATCTCTGAGGTTCAAACCGGCAAGTCGTGACCTCAGTAGCGTCAGATATGAAGAGCTGTAAAAGTCAATAAAATAGTATTTTGTATGGAAGCAGCGGTGAGGTGCATTCTTTTACTTTTTAAGTTCGTGGCACAAACAGATGGCAAGCCTTAAGCCCACAGCGCAATCTTGTCAGCCTTTTCAACAATTCCCCCGTCGTGAAGAGCCCAAAGCGAAAGGGAAAAAAAAGCTAAAGAAAAAAAATTAAAGCATGCTTTGTTTACTCTGAAGCTTTCTGTTAGCTTCGCATTCTCGCTGTTTTTACACGCACCTCACTTCTTCTTATTCACACGTCTATTTCGCCCGTTTTGAACATATGTAATTGGTTACCAGTAAGTATTTTATCGTGGAAAGAAATACCGTCGTTTCATTATGGTGGAATGCAGAGGAGAAAGGCCTTCTGCGGTCTTCTGCCAGCTCATTGTCGCATTATTTTCCTTAATGGGTAACAAGAAGAGCTTCTTGCACTTATACAAAGAGAAAACAGGATAACAGCGCACCCTTTTCCCTAATCACGCATTTTACAAGTGACTAGCATGTCATTTAAAGGCATGTTTTTCCTTAGCAGTCCTTGCGACAACAGAGGTAAACAACGCAACGGAAAAGTAAGAATTTGACAGGCATCAAGCGTGCAAAAACGCATGTAGGCAAGTCACGATGATTGGTCTCGGTTTTACCCCTTATTGGTTGGAAAATTAGGTAAAATTGTAAAAGTCGCACACGAGCCAAGAAGGCCCACACGGCCGGAGCTTATCCCACTTTCTGTAGCATGAAGCAACTGAGAGTATTCCTACTCCCCCCTGGATGGGATGCTAGTCCATCGCAGGGTTACCCCCAGCAGTATGTCGCCGGTACCCATTTTATACACCTGGGTGGAGAGAGACAATGTGGGGTAAAGTTTCTTGACTAAGGAAACAACATGAGGGCAGAGACTGGGCCTCGAACCACCGACCTTCAGATCTGAAGTCCAACATGCTAACCACTACACCACCGCGCCCCAACACGGTAGAGAAAGAAACGCGAGTTTTTTAACTAATCACAGAAGCCAAAGAAACACATTTGACAACTTTGAAAAACGCCTCAAAAGTTCTTTTGAACTTATCACAGAAATCATAAGAATTCCTTCAACAGCCAGTCGACAACTGCGCTGTCTTGACGATTTTCGTTTGTAATACCTTGAAGAAGCATTCCTGCTCTCTTTCTTCATAATTGGTGTCAGGTCAAAGGTCACTTGTCCACGCAATCTGTTCCTCAGATAAGCAGGTGGTTCAACTACCTTCTCGCAATTGACGATGTACTTCTGTGGGAATAAAATGTTACACAAAAATTAAAAATGTTATTAATTAAGATCCACAAGAGTTTTAACAGCAAAATTCCTCTGTTGTGCAGTTTGGGAGTAATTAGAGAGCTATTCGTTACCTGCAAAGGTAAGCGTGCTGGATCAACTTCTTTTAGTCCCTCGAGTATGTGGCGATAAGCTTCAAAGTACACAGTGCTTTCAACCATCTGATACACATCTCCTTCTTCAAGTCTCACGTTATCAGAGAGATTGATGAACTGTATGTCCACCATACCCTTGGCACGGAAAGAGAATTCAAAGCATAGCAAGGAAGTTAAAACTTTTGTCAGATCATTTCTGTTTTTGATACTGACGTAACCACTCCAGTCGCAGGCATTGGGGTACATTGGCAACTTTCGCTAGTAGCAAGCATCGTGTTTTACGTCAAACGGTGAACCTCAACTTGCCGTTTGCCATCTGCCGTGTGAAACGTAAATTTTCAGCAGCAAGCTAAACTGGAAAGCTCAAATGCAATAAAGAGAAAGCATGTTTCTATGTATTACCAGTTAATGCTGATTGAATGTTGTTTTGCTGAGATAGATTGACGTTTTACATCAATACTTACGGTGGCCCATAGGTGACATCCCAAAATTTACACTCTTCTAAATTTTATTCAGCAGAATGTTTTTGAGCTCGTGATAATTTCATTATTAAACGATATAGTTCTTCTGTCGAAGGCACTATTGTGTGATAGGTTGCCTGAGGAAATTTGATGTTCACAACAAATATCACGTCTGAGGGCTTACATGAAGTTTGAACATCAAATTTCCGAGGGAAGAAGGTCATAGGTTCGACTCCTGTTGGGAGAACTCGAATTTTTTTCCGAGTCACCTGTGTCACTAACAGACTAAAAACATCTTTCTCAACATGCTGACAATTGCAATGCGATTATTATGTCACGAAAAATGGAGCAGGAAAGCCCTCGAGGTGATTGAGGTTATTATCGCGTCACATGATCAATTTCGACCAATGGAAGCACGTCAAAATTTCGCGTTGTACTAGAAAGGACAACAGCGGCATGCAGCTAGGTCAACTGCAGCAGTTCTTTATCAGTCGAGTCACGGTCATTCTTCCGATTAGCGAAGTTAAGCCCTGTTTGGCGGGGTTAGTAGTTGGATGGGTGACCACCCGAAAACTACATGTAGCCTGTGGCGTTTGACTTTTACCTCAGCTAGTTCGCAAATAAAGCTCATTCGTTAAAAAGCGACCTTTTGGAACACTACAGGTTCGGATTAATGAGATATTTAGCCCTACATTTATTCCCATCCGAGCTCATTTGCTTATTACACAGGCTGTTTTGCATAGTCCGATCAAATTCTGAACAATCTACGGCTCGAAGTTGAAGCAAAACTCTTTTAAGAACAAAGTGTCCCGGACAATCCTTGGTGGAAAACTGTTCTACTTCTCAATTGGTAAACAAACTTTCCTATCAGGATGCGAAAAAAATTTGCAAACATTCTGACCATGACTCGACTGATAAAGAACTGCTGCAGTTGCACTAGCTGCGTGCCGCTGTTGTCCTTTATGAAATAAAAGATTTTAAGCTTAACAGACTTTACGAACTTCTGCGAACGCAGACGTATTTCTAGCCATCTTTTCCGCTCTCATTTTCCCCCTTATCTACAGTCTGCAGTCTTCACTCTGCATTTTACCCCTAGTCTTCATTTTACCCTTAGTCTGTAGCCTGCATTTTACCCCCTGGTCCGCAGTCTGCAGTCCGCAGTCAGCAGTCTACGTTTTATACTGACCGCTTTCAAACTCTGACTAGCCGGCTATCTTCACTGTAGTTGCCGGCGATAACAGCTGGCATCGCCAGAAATGATCGTTTAAAGAGAAAAGGGAAACGATTGGTTTGCATTCCCGGGACCGGAAGATATCCTGGCAAAACTGCATAAGCTCCTTTGTAAAAGAAGACCGTCCATAGGACTAAGGCCGTCCCTACAGACGCCATCTTTGCTTGACCAAGTCACTTGACATCCCAATTTTCACGAGACAAAATTATCACGGGATAAAAAATTATCACGAGATTAGAAATTATCTCTGCATAAAAAAAATTATCTCGGGATAAGAGATTATCGCGAGATAAGAAATTATCTCCGGATAAAAAAATTATCTCGGGATAAGAAATTATCTCGAGATAAGAAATTATCTCGGGATAAGAAGTTATCTCGAGATAAGAAATTATCTCGAGATAAGAAATTATCTCGAGATAAGAAATTATCTCGGGATAAGAAATTATCTCGAGATAAGAGATTATCTCGAGATAAAAAATTATCTCGGGATAAAAATTTACCTCGGGATAAGAAATTATCTCGGGATAAGAAATTATCTCGAGACAAGAGATTATCTCGAGATAAAAAATTATCTCGGGATAAAAAAATTATCTCGGGATAAGAAATTATCTCAGGATAACATTATCACAGGATAAAAAATTATCACGAGCTCAAAAACATTCTGCTGAATAAAATTTAGAAGAGTGTAAATTTTGGGATGTCACCTATGGGCCACCGTAAAATACTCCATACTTTGAGCGTCTTTTCGTAAAAGTAAACAGCCTTTGTGAGGATGAAAGCCAAATATTAGTTCGCTTTCTCGTACTTTTTGCTTCCTATTTGTCCTTATGTGTATACAAGCTTACAGTTAACCTTTGTTTTGTTTTGTTTTTTAACAAAGAATACGAAAAGAAATAGCTCTGGGCTTAAACACAGACAGGTAATTGTGCCAGAACGATAAAAAAGCTTCACGCTTTAAATGTATTGAAATACGGCACTTGGTTGACGAACGCGAAAATAGGCGACTTCCTGGGGAGTTCTTCCAATGAAAAGGCAACCGTGGGAAATGGCAAGAAAATCACAGCACAACAACTGCGCTGAACCAATCCGAAGTCGACGGAAACAAATAAAACCTCTCCGAAGCGCGGGAACAAAGCAATCACGATAGTTGCGGTCACAATAGGCACTTTTACTGCGAGAAAATGGCCTTTATCATAAACATTAATTTAAAAAAAAAGAACATTGTGTGTGACCGCTTTTTCCCCAACTAAAGTTACAGCGGTCAATTTCATGGATACGTAAAAAAGATCAAAAGAAACGGGCACGAGGCCACTAAAAAGAGCCAGTTAGAAGGCTATGCCAAGAATCGTGTCAAATTGCGAACACTTGTTAACTGTTTGTCGTTTTAAGTATTTGTTACGAAGGTTACACTTCACATTTCGACTGCAATTTAAAGATAAAAAACTTACCTGTTTTAATTCCTTGATATCGCGATTGGCCACAGTCGCAAACACAAAACTCTCAAACTTGTCCTTGGACAGACACATCAGCGAACCAAAGATAAGTCGCTTGCTGTTCTCCCAGCGTACATGCCTCAAGCGAGTATTGTCAAACTTGACCTTGTACCGGAGCCCGTCAGACGTACATACGGGATACAAAAGCTGGACGTCCTTGTACACACGAATGTCCTGCAAGGCACCAATCTTAGCAGAGCCAATGCGCTCCAATAGCTGTGCGATGCCTTCACGTAGGGGCCTTACGAAGTCCTCACGAAGGAGACGAAATTGTACGTCCAAATAATGCTCTGCGTCGTGGTAGCTCCCATCAATTTTGTTCCTTCTGAGGAAGGGGCGCTCCCCTGTCAGGATGTCTGCTTGCGTTGGTATAACGCTAAGATCACGGAAATTATCGGGTGGGTTTACATCGTCATTTTCGCCAGCTAAACAGGGCAGAAAATTTTAAGTTAATGAAGGCATAGAAATTTGTTATTTATAACTGACAATTTTTTTTAAAAAGGGGCTTCGGTTTGTCTGCTCTAATCTTGTTCAAGGTTCCCAGGGAGTGGGTACGAAGGAAAAGAAAGAGAATGCGAAAAAGAGGAAACGGGGATTTCTGGTCATTGGATCCTTGACGTTTTTTAAACTTATTCAGACCAAATTTATAAGGGTAAAAATAAAATCTACTCTTTCGTCGCCGAGTTAAAAGTTAAAATTTTATCATTTTGACGCTTCACACTACCTTGGGTAGTACATTTTCGTCGAGAAGTCGTCGGCCAAAGGCGGACTTGATCCGTCAGAACCCGATCAACTAGAGAAAGCTTTTCTCGTGGCGCCTTTATTACAAAATTCGAGAAACTAAGTTCTCGCGTTGTCGCGCGCGCGAGAAACACCTCTAGCACCCAAGGGTACCCAGCTTGCACCACATCATCTGTTGATCAACTGATGGTCGAATTTTTAAACTATTTGACGGTTGATGGTTTAACTAATCCAGTCCTTTTTTTCATTATTTTCTCACCATCTCTGCGAGGTCTTCTCCTATGTTGTTTTTCTTCTTCCTGTTTCTTTAGATCCTCTGCCTTTTGGTTTCTGAGTCTAAACAGTTCCTCCACCTCTTTCAGCAGGGTACCATCGGTTAACGTTTCACTGTCGGACAAAATCTTGACTCCGCAGTACAAGTCGGGCACCGGAAGATCGGCATAAGAGTTCGGGAACCTTCGGAGCAACTCGTTCATTATTCTCAGCACATTGCTCAAGAACGTTGCCAATTCGGAGGCATGCATTCGGCTAGCAGACAGCCTGTTGAGGTATGTTCTCAGGTGTAAAGTGAGAAACTGTGACTTGGGTAACAGGTTTAGCAGCTTCAACAAGTACTCTTTAGAACTACAACTGCACGCTTTGGCTAAAATGCTTGCGATGAGAACTACCCAGTCATCCTTCATGCCTGTTTGTTGTGTTAACAAAACCTCGGTAGCAGGAAAGCACCGGGTGGAAGTTAAATCAAGGATGATTTCATCGGGGGTTTTGGTATCCAGGTCCTGAAGTGCTCTAAATCCAAGTCTAACCTCACGGCAGTGTTCCGGGGCTCCGGTGCCCCCACGCCCCCCTCTTCCCCCTCCTCTTCCTCCCCCTCCCCCGCGTCCCCTGCCTCTCCCTCTGCCTCTTTCTCTTCCAAAATTCCTCTCCCCATACATGTTGTCTTTTACTCCGTCAACGGAAATGACGTCACCAGGTGAGTCTCTTGAATAAGACCTTCTAGTGAGACCAGTACCTCTTCTTCTGCCACGTGCAGGTGGATCGCGCCTCGGTGGTTGAACTTTATTTTCTGCACATTAAGAACTCGGGTTCTTCTGAAGCTAGAAGAAAATGATGCAGCTGAAAATAACGGAATTGTTACAGACACAGCTTTCATAAGCGCTAAGTAGATGACCAAAATCTGTCAGGGGCACTCAACGAGAAAAGTTTCGCAAAATACTTGAAATATCACTTTTTACTTTCTTAGATTGTTTCAGAGCTTTTTAAAGGCAAATTTGTCTAAGCTAATACAGGTTGATCTGTTTGGAGTTTTAAGCTGAAAATTTAGGCCGTTGAAAATTGTAGGAAACAGAATCCTGACCGCAAACTTTGCGAGCTGCTGATGGCTCTCCGAATATCCTAGCTTGCCTTATTTTACACTCCAAATGACATATTTGTCCCTCCGAAAACAACAGGGATTAACCAGTCTCCTTGTTACGAAAGTCTGACGTGATGTTCCGCCAAAGAAATCTCTGGTCTTCACTCATTTTAGGCGATTTAGGTCCTCCCGAACAGATATTCCCCGACAGGAACCGTTGGGTGCCCCCTGAGCTAGCCTGTAGACTTGTTTGGCAACCGACTGAAAGTTTCTTTTATTTTTGCCAACACCCCCCCCCCCAACATTCCAGCCAAAAAGTCAAACAAAATACCGTTAATGTTGACGTTTAGCACCCATGCTATAAGTTTAAAAACAGTGTTCCATCTGGGGCGAGTTGAACGTCTGACCTTAGTAGTTACGCCATTCGGTTTTACGCAACCCACCCCATGTACAGCTAGGACCTCTTACAACCCGGCAGGATTTTACGGTAAGCTCATGGTGATGGCTTTTCTCAAAATGGGACAGAACACCCGAACAGGTTATCTTTTTGGTAGCATGAGACAACAGCCGACGTTTCACGAGGTCGTCACTTGAGCCCTCCCAAAACGACGTCTGAGTAACGAGCGCAGAAATTCCATACTGACAACGTGCCTCTACCCAGATCTTGGTAGTGCTTCTGATTGGTGGAAAGAAAATTTAAACCAATCAGAAGCACTTCCAAGATCTGGGTAGAGACACGTCATCAATATAAAATTTCTGCACTGGTTACTCAGACGTCATTTTGCGAGGGTTCAAGTGGCAACCTCGTGAAACGTTGGCTGTTTTCTCAGGCAATCTTTTTGGACCAGGTTTAAGTTAAAGCAGTGAGCTTACAAATAGAATACAGGCAACCTCGTCCCCAGGGCCTTCTCCTCATTCAAAATGGAGGATCGGAGAGAACCCCTGGACAAGGCTGCTGAAATACTACAAGAATCGTGGAGCATTTTGTCACGTGACACATGATAAAATGGCGCTTTCGGAGGTTGTTTCCAGTGTCTGGCGGCCCTGTTTGTTTTCTTGCAATCTGAAACCGTTGCTCAAACGAAACGAAGACACTTTATCGTTTTTTGTTTACCTGACAAAATCCTAACGAATTTTTGGAGCCATTTCAGATTCGCCATTTTGAACGAGGAGAAGGCCCTAGGGACGAGGTTGAGAATACAGGTACTTTTCAAGACACACCGATAAACAACAAAACCCCGCAAATTTTTCAAGGCTCTTTGGCAATCGCACTTTCTTTACATGTAACATGGAAACAGCGAAAATTACGTGGTTTTTCACAAACTCAGTGATGTTGTTATTAAATGCAAGTTTTAGCATTAATCGCCAACGTAAAGAAGAACCTTTCTGAACTAGAAAAACACGATACAAACTTTGTATCAAACTGATCTCAGGTCAGCTTAGTCTTCCAAAGTTCAGTAGAATGATGCAATACTTCGTCTGAAGTCGGAAGCAAAACTGAAATTTGCATTTCCGGTTTGAATATAAATCTGCATACTCATTGTATCCCCAGTGTAAAAGCGAAAGCGGCAAGAAAAAACCGTCTAAACGGCCGACATTCGTACTCGGTCACAGGTTATTTACAGTAGACGTAGTGGGTTTCCAGACGGCAATTTCTGTATTTTTGTAAGCTTGTAATTTTCCGGGAATAACACTGTCTTCGCTTCTAAATATCTGCTTCCAAATAGTGCTTGAAAGCAGTTCCCAGCACACTAAATTTTACATCAAATTGTATAAACCATTATCGCTGGGGATGTTAATACACATAGTCCTCCGACTGCACATTTTTAGCTTGATAAACTTCGGAAGGTAAAATTGCAATAAGTATACCCCTTGGCCCGGTAGGCTTTGGAGATCTTTGGACACGGTAGATATATATATTTTCTTCACTCAACGCAATAACTGTGATTTATCAGAACCAGTCGTCAGTCCTTCACAATATCAAAATTTTATATATCGTGTTCAAATTTCCGTGTTCGGGGCTAAATTTCGTATCACTTTTATGGATGTCCGACAACCGCTGTTTTTTGCGGCCGTTGTTCAAGCAAGAACATTTAATTGTAAACCAAAAAGGCTATTTTCAAGCAAAATTTAAGCTCATCAAGTTTCGATTCAGGTACGCTAAGCAAAATTATACTTTTGGCTCCCAGACAAAGGACTACATAGTGTATTGTCAAAACAACGGCGAAAACTGATTTCGACCCGAGAGCCTAGTTCTCTTCAAAATGCCGGAAGTTAGAGTGAACCAAGGCTTCGAGTTCTCGAAATTCGTCAGTACTGATGATATATAAAGCTAGCAAGGTCAACAATTGTACCTAGTTAAACTTACCTCACTACTCCAAAGGATTTAGAGTGGCCGTTGAATCGACCAGTCGCTCACAAAGAACGATGATGTCTCAAGATGATTTAACTTTCCATTTAAGGATTTTGAAAATTTCCTCAATGATGGCATTCACCTTATGACATTCGATTCAAACCAAAAAAGTCCCCATCAAATTCAGGTTTTTTTCCCTAGGAAATGCAGGTTTTCTAGGAAATTCTAAATAAAAATACAATGTTCAGCCAATGAAATCGCAGCATGATTTCTAAGAAACCGAAAGACCGTTTCCGGGAAATTCCCTCTGCATATTTAAACACGAGGAAGTTGCACTAAAAATCTGCAAGTAAAAATAACCCTTTACGTCTTCAAAACCACCCTGAGAGCAATAAAGGCCTAAGAAAAGATGAATTTTATACTTCTCACGGCCGATTTCGGGTTTCACTGCACAGGCCAGGATTTTTTCAAAAATGTTGCCATTCACCGGCTATAATCTGCTCGTTAAGATTCGCCAACCACTAACGTAAAATATTCCCTAGTAAAACAAAACTATAAATACAGAAAAGGAGCGCCATTATCACATCACAGTGTGAAACGAGAGTTACAGTGTGAGCAATTTTTACCTTTTTCACACGGCAAAGTACAGTAATTGTTAACCCGTTTATCACCACAGGTATAAGCCAAAGCGTAATATGACAGTTTGTATGGAGCTGAAATTCGATCCAAAATAATCGGCGGTTTTCCGCCGAAAATACATTAAAATCGAAATAAAGTTTAAAAAACCTTACCTGTTGTGTGTTTGCTGTGTTTTTATCACTTTTCTGAGCTTCCGGAGGAACAGGTAAGGTTTTTTAAACTTTCTTTCGATTTAATGGATTTTCGGCGGAAAAATTTTCGATCGAATTTCAGCTCCATACAAACTCTCATATTACGCTTTGGTTACCTGTGGAACAAGTGACATCGGTAACATCCTGGTAGATTTTTTTAACCGTACACAAACTCTCCTAAGCATGTAGCTAAGCCAACGGTAAATTGTCTATGACAAATTTTATTTGCTCGGGTATATGTAGGAGAAAACTTGTCAAATATTGATATGGCTGATATGACAAATGTCGTTGGCGGTTCTTGTCAGTTTTCATTTTACAAAGAAAATTTGTTATTAAATGTGAAAATTGCTAAAGTAGATGGGTCGTCAAAGAGAATTTGTAAACGATTTGTGGAAGCATAGTTCTCAGACGATGCTTTCGTACAATTTTTTTTGGGCGCCCAACCGAGTGTTTAGCAGTTTCAGAAATATTACAGATTGTATTGTTGTCCATACTGACGTCATGAATGTCGTCATCGAAATGATAGACCCACATTCCTTTGGTTGCTGTTACATGACCGTGTGGTGTTTGTCTGGAAGGAACGGGGAACTACATGTAGGTAATCTAGTTGCGAATGCGCTGTTTTGTGAAGTTCACGTTTCGCCGAATTGCATGGGGTGCAGTACTCCACGTTGGAACAAATGTCTGCTCACTTCAAACAGTGATACACAAGACGTACTCGTCGAGTGGATCGCGAGAGACGCGCAAAGAAGCGAACTCGCATTACTCCGCTAATTATCCCATGCACCTGTAGTTTGAGGTGCTTTTATTTTCGTTGCTGTGGGAGAACATCTGATTTCCAACGCCGATGACATTAAGCGAGTCATTACAAACACGAGACATGCTTACTCTTCCCGAAGCAGGGGCGATTCAAACGTTACGCCACTGACGTGTTTCCGACAAAGGAGTAAAGTAAATCGACACCTTCCTAGAAAAGCTCAGCAGAGCTTGCTTCTAAGAACTCTTGTCATTATATGCTAATAGGCAGATACAAAGTGAAGTTGTGGAAATGTAATGTAATGGTACAAGTAGGAAAATAAAAGCGATAACTACAGCTAAAACCGTACTTGCTGTAGTAATACTGGTGTACTTTTGGTGTGTGTGAATATATGTAAACTTTGGGCCATTGGCTACAAGTTAGTCACAGGGAATGTGCACGAATTAACGCCTGAGCGATCAAGGGAAGGAAAATTTGTTTTGATGTATATCAAGAAACTGTAAATATCTACCAATGAGAAGCGCGCTTCCCACGGGTGAAAAACGCAAACAAACATGCATGTAAATCCGAGTCAGGACTAAACTTTCGCGTGATAAGTTCATTGTGTTTTGTGTTAGCTGAATGCCTTTACCTCTTTGCTACGTAAACCAGGCAATCCAAGCAGATGGGGATGTAGTCGAAAATGTTTGACTCCCATTGGGTTAATTTTCACCTGGGTGGGGGGCGGTACTCACAGAAAATTGGGGTGAGGGTGTGCGGCACACTTCTTGTGACTCATCATCGGATCAGCGCGCCCCGCCTGCCTATGGTTTTCTAATAAATTACCCTTCAACCTGTCATGAAGTTTAATTGAAAGGCTAAGAGGCCTATACAATTCAAACTTTATTCCAGCCTCTATTATTTCTTAACTCTGAGCGAATTTTTTACGGCATGAAAATATCTTGGAATTTATTGACGATGCGATTTGAATTCTTTCTTCAACCAACATTAATCAAGATAATTGCTTGATAATTTGATTGATCTGTAAAGCATGAAAGAAGCACTAAAAGATAGCACGTTAGGTTTTATGTAATTCTTGGCGCATCCCCTTCTTATGCGCAGTGCGGGAATCAGTACTTCTTTGCATCATGGATTTACTGTCTATGGCCGACACCTTCATTTCAAATAAAGGTCAGTAGCACCCCTCGGACGTCGATTTTGTTTCCTGGGGGTTTCGTTGAGATGTCCTACCAGGTGTTGATTCTTTTCCCCAATGCACTCGTGGAAAACTTCCGGTAGATGTTGATTTGGTTCCCTTGGTGGTTTGTTAGGTAGTCCCACCAGACATCGTTGTTCACTGGGGAGTTTGTTGAGAAGTTCCCTCCGCTGTAGAGTCATTGGTTGGGCGTTTAGGTTGTCTCGCACCAAATATGGTACTGCCTACTCGCACATTTGTACTTCCCATTAAAATCTAAAAAAAAAATTAAAATTAAAATTACCCTTTTGACTTACTACTTGGGATTCCTTTGCATGAGGATAAAGAAAAAATACCATGACAGGAGCATTAGAGAGGTCACTGTGAAAAAAAGGGTCTAAAATCTTTATTAAAAATAAAGTACCTTGGTTGTTTTATTTACCTTTATTCAAAAGTTACTTGTATTTGCACTTACACATAGCATGATAGGCAAAAAGAAAAAAAACTTTTCAGTAAGAATGGCAGGGAGATAAGGTGCCACATTGCAGCAATAATTACACCCATTACAAATAATCGAGTTTGATGCTTAAGGCGTTGTTACACTAGGCAAATTTTCTTGCAACTTGTACCGCAATTTTGTTTCACCTTTGCGAGACAAGTTGCACGCAACGTTGCCAAGTGTAACACCTGTACGCAACGCTGAAAAAATTCGTTGCAGCGTTCCAAGGATCGCTGGGGAAAGTAGAACCGACTTCTACTTCTCGCAACGATTACGGCACCAAAACATTTGCGAGACATGTTGATTTCAGGGTATGTTACACTGGGCAATTTTTCGTGCAACTTGTGCCGCAACAAAATTGCGAGACAAGCTGCAAAAAAGATTGCCTAGTGTAACAGCGCCTTTAAAATCTGGACGTTTTCACCGTGTCTGATCAAAACAGCATGCCGGATGTACGTCATATATGAGCCTAGACCCACCGCTGTTTCCTCACTCATCTTTGGGAACGGACATGAAGCGCGAGCAATGGGTGGAAACGATCGAGACACGCTAATGGGGAGTGAAACGAGCGCAGAGCATAAGTAGGCGGTGATGGAAAGCCCGCCAACTAGCGAAAAAAAAAATCAAGCGACTGTGGACAAGGTAGAACCTTGTCTATGACCAAGCTCGCCATAGTTTCAGCCCCTTGTCAGAGCCAGCCTCGTTCCCAGGGTCTTTGTTCTTCCTGTTTCCTCTCGCTCCGGGCGTGCGTTTCTGGAAAGCACCTAAACGGTTCGGTCCGATCTCGGGAACGATAATTCACCGTGCATCTCGAAAACAACGACGTTTCTAAGCATGAAACTTTACCACGCGTTTAGCATTTCTTACTTTAAAGACATGTTTAAAAAAAGCTTTGTAGAATCAGTGGTTCATATCTTTACCAATGGCTTTTTGGGTTCGAAAAGTTTTCGGGGCTTTCGAGAAACGGGCCCCAGGGAAGTGGAAGAAGGAAGACCCTGGGAACGGGGCTGTGTTGTCACGCGTTCAGGATAAAATGGTTACAGGTTATTTACTGCACGGCCAAGTACAGCAGTGAGCATCTTTCACTTCATCGATTTATGATTTGTATTTGTGAGCACTTACCGCTTTGTCAAAATCATTCGACATTCCCATACTCAACTCCACATCTTCCACACTAAGGCCTAGCCTTTTACAAACATCTTTCCGGCACTGAACTAAACACTAAAAAAAAACACCTGATTAAAGCAAGGAAATCAGTGTGGATATACCATTTCCATGACATCACTGGGCGCGTCAATTGTAAAAAAAAAAAAAAATGGGAAAAGCCCCGCGGAACGAGATTGAAGGTAAGGTAAGGTACAACCTCGTTCCCAGGGTCTCTATTCTTCGCTCTAGGGGAAGGGAAGAAGAGATACCCTGGGAATGAGGTTGGTACAGTCTTGTGTCCAACCCAATGGATTGCGTCAGAGTCAGATGGCTCATTCTAGGCTAACACTTTGACCTGCTTTCTGTAACATGAAAGGAAGTTAGGAACTTTATCCCTGGACAGCATGCTAGTTAGACTTTCTCAAAGTCTTTCACTTATCCTTTGACTGTTCAAGAGGGCTCAGAGCTCCGCTTGCCTGATTTCTTTGCGTTTGATTTTTTTCGTCCTTTGTGCTCTCTTTTTTTTTTCACTCCCCAAGAAAACATTTCTGAGCTCAACTTGTGGGCAACTCTGGATGGTAGTCTGCCGGAGGGTTATTTTTAGCTAGGACTCCCAAATGATTCGCTATTACCAATTTATACTACTGGGTAGAGAGAGACTGGAGTAAAGTTCCTTGTCCAAGGAAGAAACACCTGATGATAAAGAGACCAGGACCTGGTTGTTCAAAGCAGGTTTAAGCAAACCCAGGATTATCATCAATTTTTAATCCATGACGACGTGGATTCCAGTAATTTATTTTCACTTAACAGTTTGCCTTTGGCTACTTTCAACTTGTCATGTAAAATTAGCAGCGTGGAGCTTTGAAACAAGAGAATCAGAAACCTTCATTTAACAACATTTAACCCAGGGTTAAGGCTAATCGGCTTTCGAACAACCGGGCTCAGGGCCATGAACGACGTACATACACTGTACATTTAGTACTAACAGCCCTATCAAAATGTGCCGGCAGCCAGCAATTCTGCCGCCTAAAGTCAACTATTTGCCACCTACCTAACACTGGAGTTCACTAATGCTGGCCTATAATGAATGCAAATGAGCCCTTACTGCCTACTACTTCTGTTATCCTGCTTACCACAACAAAACATTTTGACAGGGCTGTACTAACAATCAAATCATTAAAGTTCCTCGTCTAAGGAGTTCCCTGTCAAGGGAAACAAAACATGATGATGCAGATACTGGGCCTTGAATGAAGAACATACACTGTACTACAGTACTTACAATAAAATCAGGATTTTCCCCTTGACCCCAATCATAATTCATTTGACCAATGGTCATTAGTCCTGTAAATTTCAAGTGAGGACAGTGGGAAATGATATGTTCAGCAAGCTGCACACAGTGATCACTTGAACAGCCATTCTTGCCTGTAAACAAACAACATGATGTAAGTGTGTGGACCTCAGATGATTAGAGCTTCTTTAGTGCCACTGTACGTTGTATGGAACGCCAAGCGTGACAAAAGTGTTAAAAAATAAAATATAGGTTGTATCATTGAATATGTGCTGTACTGTGTTATATAAATGGGTAGAAAATCACGCATTTATGTTGTTTAAATAACCCTCTGATTAGTTTTTGCTACGCACTTTTGTCCTGCTAAAGCAAAGGAAAAAACACTGAATCATGACGTCATTGTGGGTGATTTGGCGGTCACTGGCTTCTGCTAAATTATTTCCTTTTTCTTCCACGAAAAATTAAACAGTTTGACCCGAACATTAACTTGTTTGTTTGTTTTGTTGTGCTCGAAAGAAAATCGGATGAGGGATGTCAAATCAGGTGACGGGTATCAGTTCGGATGAATTTTTACCACGTGATGTGTTCTACCAATGAGCCCCACTCAAAAATTAAACAGTGGGTTATGATTAACAATTATTTGCCGAAGGCAAAGTAACTATTCGCCAATGTTTACTGAACCTGAAGCGAATAATTGTTTTAGTTAAATTTTGAGATGTGTTTTTGAATCTTGACAAAAAACACACAAAAAAAAGTAACTTAGCTTAGCAGCCACACCTTGAAATGTTATATTCACTGGTAGTGTGGTAAATATACACCATGTAGCAATAAAATTATACTAACATTGATTATCCAGACTCTAGATTATCTGGTCCAACTGAGACAGGATAATTGATGTTTTAACTGTTACAATACTTACTTTCTTCTTCACTGGTGTTCACTTGTACCATCACATTAAGAGGATTTGGTTTGTTCTGTTTACCCCATGAAGAGTTAAGTGTGCTTGCAAGCTTCACACTGTCCACAGTCTCTACCATGAACAGGTTTGGTACACCTAAGTTGCAGAAAAACCTCCATCAGTCAGTAAGAAATTTTCATGTACTAACCTAACTCTAAACCCTCAGTAACTCGAACCTCCCGCTAACTCAAAGTAAATGATTTTTCCCTTCAGGCCATTTTCTTGATAATTTTACCCTCAACATCTTGAACTCACAATGACTCGAACCTTTCTTCCCCTGAAAGTTTAAGTTATCGAGAGTCATATAGTTGTGTTCAACAGCCTCCAGGTCCAAAGAATTCTTTACCCAGTCAGTGTTACAGCAAAACACATAACGGATGACCACTTCTAAACAACAGTCATTAGTCCTTCAAGACAACATTAAACGAGGGAAGGGGGGGGGACAGTATGTCTGCCATCTAGTCTGTGTTTCCACGCAAATTGTGTTTGTCTCAACTAGTCCTGAACAAGATTGAAGATGCTTAAGGCTGCCAAAAATGATGATGATAATAATCACAATTATAATTATTAATTATTAATTAAAATTACTACTAACTGAAGGCACCCATACCAAAACTTTAAATTTCTGTTATCACTTGGCGACCTGTCTTCTGATAAGCAATGGTCTTTAATAGTTATTTTAACTTGCTCCCTAGTGCTAACCTTTAGGCCAATTTCACATCAAGTCTTGATTCTAACTCCTCACAGGCTAATATTACTGGTCTTACCAAAAGATAAATTTCTGGGATTGTAGCATAATATTATTAATAATAATTATTGTTATTAGGGTGTAATTATTACACCCTAATCCCATGCAAAATACATACATGTACAACAGAAAAGGAAGTTGCTGTAAAGCTCTCCGTTAGGCACATTCGTATTATATAGATACTATAGGCAGGGCTAGCCTTTAAGCTATTAAGCCTGGACTTAAAAGGAATTTCCAAACTTTTTGTTTACTAGCTGGTACATGGTACCCGTGGACAATTCAACACTCAACAACACGATTAGACTTTCCCAAGTCCTTTAATTTTTTTTTTTAGGTTAGTAGGCCTCTCGCGACCTCATCGCTCGCTCGGTCGCTTCGCGACACAGAGAAAACCAGCAGAGATTTCTGTGCAATAGGGCTTGCATTTGAGTGATGGATAGTCAGTAATTATAATCACACTGATGATCCTTCTCCTGTATTCTTACTATGACATTCTTCATCAATGAGCCCTGAATATTGTTAACTGTCAATTTTCCACTGAATTCATAAAAGCCAACAAGGGAAAGAAACCGGCTGTGCTTTTGTGTAATGCAAAGGATTTGATTATTGGGTATCAGTGGTAAATATGGCATGACTTGTTCCTAAGTTGATATTTGACAAAAGTTGGCTCAGGGCTCGACAAAAGTCCCGTCCGGTCGTCCGGGACAAGTAGATTTTGAGGTCGGGCAAGTAACTTTTCAGGGTCACTTGCCCGATGGGCAAGCGCTTGGGCAAACCCTCCATCAAATTATATTTTAAGTCTGTCAAATAAGTGACAAATAATTAAGGACTAACAGCATACGCAGCCGTTTAGCAAAGCTGCGAAAATTGTTAAGTTAAATATCAATCTGGTCTGACTTTTTTATCAGTTGATTTGTCAGTCACGCAATCGCTTAAAATGACTTTTTCTAAAACATTTTGTAAGATGTTTAGTTTTAAAGTGCATTGAAGCACTTAAACGTTAATCAGTTTTGGTAACTGATCAGTAATCAATCAATTGTTGAAATCCCTCCCTGACCTGTGAATTGGTAAACAAAGTTCAGAGAACATGCGATGAAAACGCTGCTGTAGCTAAAGCGGCCTTCACATGTCAAACGAAAGTTGGCCAATGTATTTTGGCAAATTCAAATTGGTGTGTGTGAACAACATAACAACATGTTGGCAAGCTGTTGGCAAAAAGTTGGCGAGAATAGAGACAAGCTCTATTTTTCGCCAACAGTTTGCCAACACGTTGTTGTGTCGTTCACACACACCAATTTGAGTTTGCCAACACGAGTTTCCCAAAATTAGTTTGACGTGTGAAGGCCACTTAAAACGGCCATAGTTTTGTGCTGAAACTGGGAAGCCTATTTCAATTTTTAGGCAAAAATCTACTACTGTTGGCAGATCCTTTATGCATCAGTCTTACAAAGGTTTCTTTTTCTCATATTACTAGTATATTTTTTTGCGCTACATACCATACTCCATATGCAGACAGAATTGAACCAAGAAAGTGGAGCAAACATATAAGCTTGAGCTTGCGTTTTATATAAAATTTTGAATGTGTGGTAAATTGCTTCTCAATCTATGGTAACTGTTAGTATATATCAAACAATAGAAGACCAATTCAGGGTTGTAAATTAATGCAAGCATATTTTAAGGCTTGTCATGCTCTAAGGTCTGGAAAGATGGCGATCTGAGAACTACACTGGTTGGTTAGCACGTGATCAAAATCTGCCTGGATCAATTTTCTTTTCACAACAAATGTCCAGGGCTCGAGACTAACTTTTCAGCTTAGTAGCCAAGTGGCTAGTGAGAGGTTTGATTTCACTAGCAAACAAATAGTTAACAGTTAATAGTGATAAAATAAATTTTCACTAGCCAGTTTTTTTTGCATAATCTCGTACTTTGTTCAATATGTCTAATTCTTAGCCGAGTTAAGTACTGTAAACATGCCTCTCCGTAATCTCAAGAGTGAATGGTTTCGGCCAGGTCATGACGAATAACTCGAACAGTTAACCTTATAGGAGCATGTCATCGTATGGAGAAACGTTGGGAAAACAAGACTAATATTGTATGAATGTTGTAGGGTACGGAGAAACGTCAAAAAGACGACTGATACAGTACTCAACTTACGTGCGAAAAAACGTCTACAAGAGAAGACTAGTAAATTATAAGTATTTAAGTGCGGAGAAACATTGAGCAGAAAAGAAACTAGTAAGGTTCAAACTTACTAAGGTACAGAAAAACGTTGAGAAGTCATCAAACACGTTGGTTGCAAATGCACTACAGTAGGGAGAAACGCTGCCAACTCGTACCAAAATACAGAGACTAATAAAATATGCAACTACTAACTTACGGAGAAAGGTTATTAGACAAAACTAATTCCGTAAGAACGTGTGTGACGTACGGAAGAACGCTGAACGGACAAACTGAACTATTACAGTACTTACATACGGAGAAATGTTGTGAAGACGTTACGTAAAGAGAAACGCTGGGAAGAGAAACTATTGTACAAACGTAGCAATTAATGAAAAAAAGTTGATAACAGAAGACTAAAGAATTGTGTGAACCTACTAACGTGTAGACAAATATCATATGAACGCACTAATGGACCTTTCAAGGAAACGTATGGTGAAACGTTCTGAAGACGGCTAGTTTCGTTCGAATGTAGAAATGACGGAGAAAACGTTGGCATCTGAGACAAGAATTAGTAGGAAACAAGTATCATACCAACATTATGATATCCTTCTACGGAATAAGTTTTAGTTTCTGCTCACTCAATTTGCTTTTGGGATCTGATCATCAGAAGCAATATTTAGCTTGGTCTCCATCCGGCGCTTTTATTAGTGCTTTGAAATTTTCCCTAGCCAAAATGGCTAGTGAAAGCGCAAAACTTATTAGCGAAAACGGAATTTCTACTAGTCTGTGACTAGTTGGCTACCGTTAGTCTCGAGCCCTGTCATGTGCATTTTGAACGTGGCCTGTTACACATTTAGACCAACCTTTTATTTAACCGTCAACGTCTCCCAGATTTCCTTGAGGGTTTTTCTAATTCACTTAATCCTAAATTAATACGTAGTTATTACAGCTGCGTTAAAAATAAAACTCTTTAAACTCTGATCCATGCTAACTTAGTGCATTCAGTCAGTAAACAAAGATGTTACGTACTAGAACAGTATCATGAAATCGACAGGAGGATAGTAAATGTGAACGATCTCCCAAACGTTCAACAGAAGGAGAGCAAGCACTCATTAAAGACTTTGTGAGATCTTTGTTCATGTCACATGAATTATTAATGAGCATGAGAAATTTTTTTAAACACGGCAAGTGAGTAATTGGCTCGGGCAAGCAAATTCTGTGACTTGCTTGCCCGAAGGGCAAGCTGGAATTCAAGTTTTTTTCGAGCCCTGTTGGCTACAGTCTCGAAGGTTTGTTCGTTGGCTACATTCTCAAAGCCTTGTTTGTCCTGTAACATGTTGTCGTTAAGTGTCTCTTCACTTTAGTTTATTTCAATGTTTTTATTTAAATCAGGCCCACAGTAATTGCCTACCCACTGTTGTGGTTACCCTGCCGTATTTACTTGAGTTCTGTGTACCTGTTTGCTTTGTTTACTGTGTTAGTTTTATAAGTAATTTATTTAACTCCCTTTCCTTGTTCTTCTCTTTGTTTTCTTATATGGCAAAGCTAATAAAATAAAATAAAATAAATTTAATTTCTGCCTTACATCCTGGGCTTAAAGGGAAAAATGGCTGGCTACGCCCCTGACAGTGGAAATACAAAATGCCCTTTTTTCAAATTTAGCCCAAAAGCCAGTTCACGAGTCCTTACCTACAAGGTTGTTGCATTTGTTGGTCTGTAAGTGACCAATAAAATGCCACCTTATGTCTGTAAGTTCCTGGACCTGAAAGAAATTATAAGCATCAATGAAAATAACAACAGCCCTTCATATTTTGCAGAATGCAGAATGCTTAACAACAAACGCCATTATGCAGAATCCACTAAAGTCTGGTATAATCTATCATGAACTGTCTGCCTTAGTAATGTTACTGTCTGTAGAATCAGTGCTTAATGGACCTAGATAATGTAGAGGAGTACTTAGATGGCTTAAATACTTTGAATCTGTGCTTCACTCTAAACATTAGGTAGGTGGTAGGTAACACTAAGTGCTGAAATCTGTGTTACTCAGTGTTTTGTGCATATAAAATAACATAACACAACATAACATAAAACCTTTATTTTAGCATGGTGAGGTTTAAAGCTAGAAGCTTGCAGGGTCATGCCTAACTACAATACAATACCCTGCCTTCCATGATAATGAGAAATCCATCCAAAGGACATGAATAAAACCATTAAAATAGAGGGAATGCGAGGGTGATGACTTGAGTAAAGAAAATGTATGAAAACGTCTTGCTGAATCCTACAATGTATTTCTGGTCTTGTCAAGTACAGTCTCTTGGAGAATGAGGCTTCCCTTTGGTTGGGATGCTAGCTAGTCCACCACAGACTTTTAAAACACCCAACTTGACCTCAATATGTTTCCCCAACAGTTCATAATTTTATTTTCTACACCTGGATGGAAAAGAAATGAAAATAGAATGATGTGTGGAGAGAGGGAACTCAGAAAAAATTCTGAGTTCCAGATGGGATTTGAACCCACGACCTTCCGTACACTAGTCGGATGCTCTAACCACTGAGCTACGAGAATAGATGGAAAAGATTTTAAAAAAGGTATAAAAATATGCAATATTATTTTAATCCTACCCTTGGATCACTGGATTTTTCTATCAGTTCCTGAACCTACAAAGTATGAATTCAAAAGATGAGACAATAAAACCATTTGACTTCACTCCCCATTCTAATGTGTGGTTCCAGAAAATATCCATACCCCCAACCACAGAGGGTCACTGGAAATTCCGAGAAGGAGGGGCGGTCTTAAAAGGCCAAAATTTTTAGAGGAAAGTATGAGCCTAAACTGGAATTTCCAGAGGGGACGGGGGTTCAAACCAAAAAAATCCTCTGCTGGGGGAGTATGGATATTTTCTGGAACAACACAATGGCTACTGACACTGGGGGACCCCCATATATAAGCTAAATGCATTGGGTATGTGCCACAGTGTGAGGGGTATGGTTTTCAAGCAGTCTATAGTCTGGGATAGGGCATAGACATCAGAGATACAGTCTAGGATGGAGTGTCATTTATTGAGAAGCTGTTCAGTGGTCTGGAATATGAACTGACAGTTTGTGAGTACATGTATGATAAGGTAGGGATTTTTGGTGTCTACTCTAGAACAGCGTTACAAAATGCAGCTTAACATGGTCTGGAAAGGGGTAAGGATTGCAGAGTCACAGTGGCACACCCCCACCCAAAAATTCACAAATTCATCTGAGCATGAAGTGAATTTCTTTTGAAAGTCGGTCAGCAAGTAAACTACAGAAAGAAGCTTTTTATTTGAACGTGTGAAGAAGAATTAACCATACAAGTCATGTACACACAGTATTGATATGACTGTGGGTCATAAGCAAATGTCTGACTTTGGCTACAATTCCATTTGACCTTTTATCACAACCTGTACCCAAGAGCAATTAAAATTTCAAGTTTCTCTGATTAATGCAATCTTTCACTGGTTAATAAATTTATAAAAACTAGCTGTTTCCTCTTTGCATTAATTTTTTATTAACAGCTGTACGTGTATTTATGTAGCACCTCATTAAGTTTTCCATGTCGTGTACACTGGTTGGTTGTAACAAATCTTAACTATGTATATTTCAGCTACAGGTACCACCTTTATTACCTGCTGTACATGTAAAAGCCAGTTTATGTAATAGCTTTTGTGTGTAATATTTCTCTTACATAGTTTTCTCCAAAATGTCGTTGTCCATGCTGATAAGCTTCAATGATACACTCTGATGGTTTTAACTTGCTGACAGCAACAAGACGAGGCACAATGCTAGGAAGTTCCTAATTAAATGAAAGTAAACATTGCTACATGAAGTCCCTTGTATTGCAATGTCTTGATGTAACTCAAAGATAACAAAGGTCCATCATCTAGCTTCAAATTTATAATTGTTGAAGTTACTTGTACCATAAATATAAAATTAGTAATGCATACATTATGCACAAATATTCTGACTCAAGCTGTATTCATAATAATAATAATGATGATGATGATTTTAATAATTAAAATTTATATAGCACCTTTCCAGTTCTGCTCTAGGTGCTTCACAAAAGGTTAAGAACAAATTAAAAAGCTATTCATGGGTTGTGCAACATCCATAATAGATTATTGCATCGTTTAAAGTTTTCGATGAATGATCGATTATAATCGATGATCGGCACACCACTACATGTCTGCCATCCGAATTTCAAAACTCGTCATGTCCAAGGCTTGGTACATGACACACATATCTGTCAAATTTTTTCACATTTCCTTATTTCTCTCCCTGTCACAATTTTGTGGTGGCAATCTTGTCCTCCATCACCATTTTATTTCTCTCATGCTGTTGTTTCAACCTTGCGTGGCATGTTGGAATTTACCCTTAACTCTTTAAGTCCTTACAGTGGTGAAAATGAAACTTCTCTTTACATTATCAATACTTGTTCAAACATTCAAGTGATGAGAATAAAGAGAGTGATCACCAAGTCCAAGGATAAGATGTCTTGATATTAAGGTGGCTCGAAAGGGTTTTTAAATGTAACAAACCTTTTGAAACGAGGAAAGATTACAAGGAAGTATTTCTGAGCATGTGGGCAATCTATGAATATCATGATAAATCTTTTGTCGGGTAGTGCTTTAAGGCTAGTTGTGATGTCATAGCCATTACCATGACAACCATCAAAGTCCATAAAAAGAACCCCTAAATTTAAGTTTTCATCAATTATCCGAAAAACTAAGTTGGTGACCTACCCTTTTAATTGCGTTTTTAGAAAACTCCCCAAATTCTTTAACTTCTCTGACGGTATGGCAAAACGTTATTCAGTAGAACTTAAGTTATATTGAAAAAGCCATTTTATGAATTAAAAAAAAATTCCACTAAATAACTTTCTTCCAAAAGTTTCTATTTGAATTGGCACACTTAGTGTTACATGCATGCAAAAAATCAGGATGGGTCACCAAGCTAAATTTCGAGATAAAAACAAATGTTTCATGCAAGTTTTGTTTCCGGTTTTCACGATTTTACGCCCCATTTAACTTCCGGTATTTTGCATGCGCGGCTTATTAATAGAAATTTGGATTCACTCAGCTGACGCGTGCATTCTTGCTATGTCATGTGTAGGCTACCCACGCGTGCGCAGCTAAAAACACTTTCAAGCCTCCTTAAAGACAAATTCTCCTCACTAGTTCCATATCAGAAATGTATGGAGAACAGTAAGGAGAATATGTATTTTTACATCAGGGCTTAAAGGGTTAATGGGCCACATTTTAAAAATTGAAACGGCGAAAACAAAAACCTTATTGTGCACATTAGAACGGAGTCCACTTTGGCTGGTTTTAAACGTCTGATACGAACCATCTCCTTTCATAGCACTTAGCATTAATAGATATATGATTAGTACTTAGTAATGTTATTTTATTATTTGTAAATCTTTCTTTCTTTTTCTTTTCTCGAAGATATTAGCTTTTTAGCTACCCTGTAAATTCGAGATAAAATAAAGTCATGTATGTATGTATGCATATCATGTTACGTAATTTCTTAGCTTCTTTATCTTCCAGTAAGCTGTAATACGTTATGCTTTAACAAATATTAGGCTTAAGAATAATAATTGTTTGGAATTATAACCATTATTATGCACGCAAGTCTTAACATGTTTAATGGCGAACATTAACACTGGAAACTGAGTAGATGAAATGAGCTAACCTCTGAATACCGATATTTTAAGCTTGAGTCTTAAGTTCTCATATTGTGGAAATCGGATCGTGGAAATCGTAGAAGTGTCTTTCCTTTTCGCCGTATCATTTTAATAACAGGTATTTAATACTAAATTGTACACTTACGCTTGGCCGCTTATTCGTTGCCTCTTTAACTTGACACAGAACACTCCGAAGAGCAACCCCTATTCCATCCATGGACAAAATTGAAAATCGCTTCATTCATGAACCTCCGACATGGCCGCCATTGATGAAACCAAAGCAATTATTGGTGGTCAGCGTGCATGGTTGCCAAGGCGTCTTAGCAACTGAGAGATTGGATTACAAAACAAAACACTTGACAAGTTACAGTTAATAATTCACTCTCGCCGCAGAATTTCGGAGATGTAATAACTACTAATAACTCATAGAACGTGTGGACAAGCAATATGGCAAAAGGACGGCGATTTGTTCCATCGAAGGAGAAAGAGGGAAATTGGGTGAGTGAGTTTTGTGAAAATTTTGCGAAGGCTTGAAATGAACATCGCCTTCGGCCGGAATACCATTCAAGTGTATCAACTGAATCTGAAGTACTCGATCATTGATGTGTAAAACGAACGGAAAATTAACTACTTATCTGTTAAGATAGAAACGAACTGCTTATTGGATAAGTGCATAAGCACTGATATATATCGATCATCTTGCGAGTGTGATCTGAAGCAACAAGCAACAACCTTCGCACTACAAGCTTCGAGCATCTAATATCATGCCATTAATGAAGAATAGTTAGTATTTACAAACATCCAAGTCAATCAACAAAAAATTAAAAGGGAGTTTTCCTTTACGTTGGAAAAACACTCTTTTAAGAAAAAAACCAGGAAACCTTAACTCAAACTGCAACGAAAGGCAATTTGCATTTTTCTTTTTCTAAGCCCAATTACAAAAACAAAATCCCATTTAGCCGTCAAATTGTGGACACAACAGTCAATGAGAGGTTTTTGTTTTAATGTAAAACCAACGCAACAATAGAGCAGATTTTTTGCCTTTGACTAACAATAACAGCTTAAGCAAATAAGGATTCCTAACTGACCCAAAGCCAAGCAATTTACTTCGGTAGCATAGCAGAATTCAGCTGTAATAAGTAAAGAAAGAATTCAGACCTATTCGTGACTAACCAACCTAGATACTTCAAGTACTTTCTTCGAAATAGGATTGGACATTTCCACACTAGAGACGGAGCCTAGACGGAGTCAAGACGAATCATTTGTCTGATGAGTTACCCAAGAAGATATCCGGGAATTCATTGAAGACGAGTTCATCGTTAATGATCCCTCTCTGTAGGATAACTCGTCCTCGAAATCCGTCTACATAGTCGGACTAACAGACTGCGGTGATAAAATCGGACGGATTATTCGTTTTAAGTCTAACCATCCCGTTTTCACGCTAGAGACCGGTTATCTCTCTGAGGAAGATAGCCAGTCTCAGGCGGTTAGCCAGTCCCTAGTGTGAAAACGGCCATTACATATTGCATGCCTTAAGGGAGCGGTCATTAATTATTGGGGGGGGTGGGGGGAGGGCCGGTAAAATTTCACAAACGAGGGCCCAAAAATATTAACCCTCCCTCAAAGTAAGGTCAAAAAATCTTGGCCCTCCACACGACATCAGCCCAAACAATTGTGACCCTCCCCCAACGTGGGGAACAATTTGAAAAATTCATGGTGAGATACCAATAAGCTAATCAGCAGGGACGTAGCGTGCGATTTTTAAGCTGTACGCACGAAGAGAGTATTTCGAGAGCTGGAGGCGCCCCCCTCTAGGGGAGTCTGGGGGCATGCTCCCCCAGAACATTTTGAAATTTGGGATCTAGGAAATGCCATTTTCTGCGTTTTTTCGGGGGACATTTTCAATAAAAAAAAAAGGAATTAGCAATAGTAGTTGTTTATATTAGTTATGTGTCAGCCAATTGGATAGGTGTTTTCGGTAAGGCTACAGTATGACAAAAAAAAGGAAAAATGGTGACGCCATTGTTGACAGTTCACAAGCAAAGTCTACCATTCAGACAGGTAACCTCTGTTACTACACCGTCAATGTCAACGTCCTTGATTTTATGGATGTGTAGAAATAAGGGAGCTCAATCTCTTGTCACTCATGGTACTTCAAAGAGGAGTTTTCAGCCTCATCATCAGCACAAAAGCTACGTTCAGCAGTGCATGTTGAGACAGGATACGTTAACAGTGTTACAAATACAACATATACTACGGGATAAAACTGGGGGTTTTCGTGGTCAAGAGTCTCAACCAAAGTCTTTGGCCTTACATGCTGATCATTTCCGTTCCATTTTTTGTGCCTCCATCTTGTGACTTCGGCTTCGAACTCGTCCCCAGTGATCTCCGTATCACTTCGTAATAGCTGTAGACGTGACCCTTTTTATTGACATTCACTTTTATTCACAGTGTTTCTTTCCATTCGTAATGGAATAATGAAAAATTTACATAAAGTTACATCACTATGATACGAAATAATATAACAATTTAATGATAAAAACACCTTCAGGCAATAGAAATATATTTTTCTCGCATTTCAGCAGTACGCCCGTGCGTCCGTGCGTATATGGACGCTACGCCCCTGAATTCAGAGAAGTATTAAAGACAACGGCAAATTACCTGTGGCAAAGTGTGCCTCGACACAAGTGCGCAGCCACGTAAACTTGGTTCCGAATTAGTATAAACTCTTTAAAAACATGAAGTCAGGTGTGTATTTAAAAACGCTGCCAAGAAAACATTCAAATGGTTGAAATCTTGACATTCAAAGTATTCCAGAGTTATTTTTGCAGAGGCATTTCCTTTACCATCTGGTGACTAGTGATTAAATAGAAACTTTGAAATTTCCCGCTCCGTCATGAAAAATCCAAAGCGCTTGCTCTCCCCTTCCATGTCCTGCAAATTCGACCAGATCTTGTGGTATGTAAAAGTGTGGTAATGCTCTCCTCCTCCACAACTGCTTCGCCTTCGTCTTCAATTTTATCATAGACTTCGTCAAAATCAACTCTATCCTCAATATCACTTCCAATTTCCTGCACCACAACATCGTCATCATCACCACCATCATCATCGTCGCTATCACTGTCTTTGGGAACTTGAAGGCTATCGGGAACCAGCGACCGTTGTACCGATGTTTGCTGTTATGACATCCACTTTTTCTCGTTTTAACGTCCCCCTTTGATTGCTTCAACTTCCGCTTAGCAATGTACATGTCCAGTACAGCAACTTTCAGGTTTTTAATTTTCGTTCCCTGTATATGGCGTCGTAATCTTCGTAATCTTGAAAGTGTTTCGGCTACTCTCCGCTCTCCGAGCATATAAAATCTGTAATTTAAGATCCTTTCGCAAGGTGGATTTCTCCATCGGGAAAATCATGTACCCAAACCACATGACTCGGGAACTATCAGGCAGATCTTGCTGTGTATAGAAACTATTGAAACATCCTTTAAAAAGCTTGGAAAAGATCTCAAGGAACACCTCAAAACAACCATACACTCTTCTGGCCAGATTTTGACTGCACGCAAAACTGCTCATGACTTTGACAAATTGTTTGAATTGCAATGCTATGAAAAGGGAATTAGACAGTGTACGCTCTGGACTAGTCGATCTGTAGCAAACTTGCGAATCAGCGTTTAAACACACATTTTGTGCCACGAAAAGGAAGTCGCGATCAAGTAAACAGAATAGCAACAAGAGGAAGAAACTGAAAAAGGTGAGGCGTTTAGCTAGAATGGGTGAGATTAAAGAAAGATTGCGGCAGAGCTGCCAGAAGGAAGGACGTGTACAAAGGTTTTACGCACAGAGATTGTCATCCAACTAGGAAAGAGACAAAAGAAATGGGCGGCGGCGTTGATATCTTCAGGATGTAGTCTTTTAGATGACACTGCAAAATCCGAACTTCGTAGGTTTTTAAGTTTTGCTGGAACTGAAAGTGGTGACGACGCAAATTATGACGATGAAAGTGATGGCGAGGCAAGTGATGCTGCTGCGGATGATGGCAATGAAAGTGACGGCGACGAAGCTGATGATGGGGCAGGTGATGGTGTTGAAAGTGATGGCAACGAAGGTGATGACGATGCAGGTTTCAGCTTGCGTTGAAAGTGATGGCGATGAAGGTCATGGTGATGAAGTTAATGGTGTCTTAAGTGATGAACTGTCATTAATTTTATATTTTTCGTTGTTACTGTTAGTCTGTCAAATCTTGAAAGTATCTCGAAAGTATATTATTTATGAGACCATGGTGGCTATTTGCTTTATTTATTACCGTATAACATAACGAGGTGCACGTTTTCCAGCTTTTTACAAGCATTATATAAACAAGGAAATGCAACATCCCTCAATTTTGCTATCTGTTGTTTCATTACATTAATGACCAATCAAAACGATCTAAGTGATTCTTATCGAGTCCAAGCTTCAGCAAACTAGACGTCAATAATGGAATTTTTCAGCTATATTATGAAGCATGCGCCCACTCCTGTGAAGTCCACAACTGCCAGCATTCAAAGCGTGCTGAGTGCTGGTAGTGGTCGGACATTTCTTAGGCGGAGCACGCTTCCATAACATAGCTAGAATGGTCGGTTGAAGTTGACCTATGTTAAGAAATGTCTATATTTATATAAAAATATGTATTGTTAAAACAGGCGCCCAAACATTTGTCACCCTCCCCTAGCGTAAGCTCAAAAACATATGACCCTCCCCAAATGGGAGCCCAAAAACCCTGGCCCTCCCCCTAAATTTACCGGCCCTCCCCGCCAATAATTAATGACCGCGAAAAGTGCAACACTGCGGCTTGTACCGGAAACGTACAGCTACGCTTTCCCCGCTCACAAATTAGTCGAAGTACACAAAGCTCAGTCATTGAAAGCCAAACTTTCCATTAACTATGAAAATTTTTTCATGGTGGCAGTTTTCTACAAGAGGCTGGCCGAGAAGACTTGATGACACAAAACTACCGGAGAAGCGTGTACCGTCTCCACCGAGGGGGTTTGGAGACAGACATGAGGTATATGTTGAACTTAAATGACAATTTATAATTAGTCTTTCAGGGGTGCGTGCATTATTTCAGCGGTTTAATTATTTCACACAACCAAACCGCTTTTTGATTCCCAATCCTTGATCAGAGTTAAACTGGCCCATGCAGTTCGTGTGAATTTTTCGAGCCTGAGTTTTCGAGCTCCCTTCCCGCCATATATTGCCATCAAGTATTGCTATCTGCTTGCTGTGTGGAATATAATAAAGGAACTGGAATGTTAAATTGAAAAAAAATTACCTTATTTGTGACATGAAAATAAAAACAATTTGTCCGTGGGTCTGTATAGATAAACTGTGAACCAAAGGGGCTCTGTGTTTGCTTTTAAACACGCAACGACAGCTGAACTCCGTGGAACAGCACTTTTGGACTTTATGGTCAGATACCATGTTATTCTCATGACGTGACACGAGCACGAAAGAAGTTTAAATTGTTGTCAAAACAATCGAGAATGCTTTTATCAGACAGAATGTAGAGCCAAGTATAACAACAATGTTAACTGCTAAAACTAAAATTAAACCTAAAACTAAAACAATACAAATTCTTTAGCAGCTATTTTAAAATACATGTTTAAGTACATAAAACTAGCCTCTTTTATACATGCTCCTTGCGATGCAGGCGGGCAAGGGAGAAAAGAAAACACGATTGGCGATCGGAAAGGCGTTCTAGCCCTTTTCTATAACTTTTTCCGTTTCCTGGTTATGCGCCGATCAATTCGAAAGTTCAACATCCCCCCCGGGCAACCCCCCGGGCATTTGAACTTTTGAAGATTGGCTTGTTCAAATTTCCTCCCCTTGGGGCAAAATAGCCGTTCAAATGCCCCACCAATAGTACTGAACTACCTCTCCTCAAAGACAAATTTCGTCTTCAATCAAACACTTTATACGCCTTTCAGAGAGAGATATGCCGTAATGACACCTTCAAACTTCTTTTAAAGACCCTTTTGAAAGAGTTATTCACTAACAAAGGAGAAATTCTATCTCGTAAATCCGTCAAACTGTGGAAAAACTGAAAAAACTCACGGGCGTATTACGTCAGAACAAGAGATAAATCCAGTTCAAATTCCCCACCCTTCAAACGCAACGTTCAAATTCCCCCCTCCCCGGGCACGATGCACAGTCAAATGCCCGGGGTATGCCCGGGGGGGGGATGTTGAAGTTTCGAATTGATCAGCGCATTAACGACTTTTCATTAACGTTTTAGTAGAAAAAAAAGAAAACAACTGTTAAAACAATTCAAAGTTGGCCAGTTTTAAACCAAACCTATACTACTTCTCTAGATCTACACTATCGAAAGGCAATTTTGTCAAACTAGCCTTCTTCAAGTTTAACGTGTATATCGTGACATCTTGGCATTATGCGAACACAGGTCATTTTGTAATAATAATCAACTACAAATATTTGCATAAACAGATAATTGTGATCTATGTATCACTGAAGCCAAACGGTGAAACAGTGCATAAATTTATATGGTTGACGTTTTTTTCACCTTAAAAGCGTAGAATGTTGACAAGGTGGAGAAAAACTGTCCGCCATTTTAAAGTGGGCGTAGACTGCGAGTAGTCTCCAATTTTGGCGATGGCGATTGCGGGGCGGGCGAAATAACGTGCGCGCGAAATTTCGAGGAGCTCTCCTCGCGTCGCCTCTCCTGGAAATTTCGCGCGGGCGCATTTATGTATTTTCTCCCGCCCCACAATCGCCATCGCTAAACTTAAAGACTACTCGCAGTCTAAAGTGGGCTAAGAACGAAATCAACAGGGGTCCGTTTGCCAGATATAAGATCGCTGGGAAGCAGTCGGAGTAAGTTGATAACTTGTTCCGTTCGATCCTTTATTTCACAGGTTCCATTCAAGAGATTCTCCTTTTCCACACACGACAACAGACACACATTTCAAGATCAGGGAGAGTATTTTGGAAATGTAAGCCATTAATTTCATAACTTATCAAGTAATTACGGTTAAGTTCTCAACTGAAGTAATCACCCTCGTTGGTTTCTGTTTTAGCGGCCTTTTTCTATCGCTACTTCCGGAAGGGGGCGGAGGGGTGGGGGGTGTTTTTCTCGGGAGTTCATTGCTTCCGTGTAGCAGAACCGAGCACAATATAAGGACGAATGAATAAAGGGGTTAGTATCTAAAGAAACTGTTTTTTGTCGGTGAGTAAGTAAAACAGTTTTTCGCAGATATGTGAAGTTACTTTTCAAGGAGGTAGTTGCTTTTGTATTTACTGTATCATAACCTCTTCTTTCAAGGTCAGTTTCTGTTACCTTGGTAGAACTTTGCAATTATTATTCTCCAAATTGGAAAGTACTGTGTTCCAGTACTTAACGTAACAACAGGTCAGATAGGACTTGCTGCTCTATTTGGGAATAATGACTCTGAGCTAGCTTCGTGAGCTAGTGTCATCTCGTTCACGTAAAGACATTTTAAAAAGGGCAGCTTTTCCTGTTGCTATCACCATTTTCGTCTGTTTTAAGGGTCTTGGAAGACGAACATTTCCCGACCGATGCCAACACTACTCTAACAACCTGATCACGTGGAACGCAAATAATGACGCGCGCTCGTGCTACATGGCTTCATATCAAGGAACCCCGGGTGCAGATAACAGCCGGTATAGACGGTTCCCACGCGTTCACCCTGAAGTAAAACCCGCATCCGCCCCGTTAGAAACGACAACAACCAAGTGGTTTCAGCCTCCAGACATTCCATACAAAACTCCACTTCACGTACTCGCTATTACGCAAGAACCGTTCCTGTCTCCTAATAGATGGGTGTACTCGTATAGACCGATATGGCATTAGAAATATTTATGGATTTTTGTTTTTGTACTTTTTCTCATTCACGTTACGGTCATGTACATTGCATTAAATTTCTTAACAGTCGACACTTTGGTTATGCGAAAAAATCACGATTGACTGAATCAGACTCACCACGACATTTAGGTTGTTTTAACTTCTTTAAGAATCGTTATTTTCAATAAGTCGGTTTGATTGACTTTATTGCTAAATTGACGTCATGTTTTGACTCGGAAATTTTGGTTTTTATATTTAATTAAGCGTTGAGTGGTTTTGTAAACATTAATGCAGATGCTAAAGCAAGTGAGGAAATCTGATGCTACCCGAACTGGGAAAAAAAGTGGCTAACAGTTAAATTCCTAATCACTGATACAATCGTTCGCAGGAAAAGTAAAATTATTTAAAGGAAGTAAATAGTCCTCAAGTTTTGTTTGAATACCCTTGAAAGCGATTTTAAAGTATGATTAATAAAAGTCAAACGATTTTTTGTGAAATCTGTTCCTTTTTTTGGTTTTGCGCCATCAGAACTGCACATAACTACATAAGTCACAGAGAGGGAGGTCACAGTTTCGAATCCCAGGTGGAACAACTAAAATAGGCAAGGTTATGCTGACTACGCTCGATAAACAATATCTTTCTCAGTTCAGATGATCGCCTCAGATCTCTGGGCGGTGAAAAAAGCTGAAGCCCAGTCCTTTCTAGCGGGGGCGGGGACAGGGGGGCGGAGCCCTGGAGAAAAGGAGCGGGAGGTGCACGGGAGACGGGAGAAGAGGCCGGGCGGGAAGCAGGACTCTTAAGAGGGGGAGAGGGGAAAAGAAGGAAAAATACGCAACATTGCGCAATATTTCGCAATCGCAAAATCGCGCAGAAGCGGGAGCCAAAAAAATAGGGCGAAAACCTTGAATAAAGGGTACGGGAAGCGGAACGTTTTAAGCCCCAATGCCTTCCCCCCCCCCCCCCCACACACACACACACCCTTTTTAGACTAGGCTCCTACACCTCAGTCATACTAAATAAGTAGGTGACGTTAGAGAAACCACATTACTGTTCGAAAATAGCAGGGGAGGTGTTCCAGGTGTTGTGCGGATGTTATCATTCTTCCAAGCGTCGGGTGGTTGGGTAACATTAACCTCATCCCTAGATTTCTCTCAGCTACACAAAGAGGGTCGAATTACCAGCGAAATTGAAATTGGCCGTTTATTGCCCCAAAGAGTACGCTATTTTTAGGCAGCCGTCATGCGCAAAGGCGCACGTCGCCGACTCATAAAATGGACGTTTTTTGTTTTTCATCTTCGTCGTTGTAAGTCACTTGACTTAGTCCTCTTGGTGTCGCGCGGCCCACACACACGACTGCAAATTACGGGATTGCTAAGGGAATAGGTTGCGACATTAGCTTGTTGTGCTAGCTTTGAATCTTCAAGACAATTTTCTCTTTTTATAGTGTCCATTTTCTCGATTTCGGAAAAGAAGTCACTGGATTCCCGTGAATATCTGAACTTCGCTGCCTTCAGTGATGAGACTAATTAACTATTCAAAATGAAAATGGACCTTTGAACGGCAATGACATCGCTAGCGCTGTTATAACAAGAGGTTGCAAGTAGCCTGCACTCGGGTCGTTAGGATCCAAATGGAACCCTTGCCTTAAGGCTGGAAAATTCAAAACAACTAGAACAGCGTTGTCAGACGTAAACAGTTACATTTTTACTTAACACACTCTAGAAATCGAATCGATTTTATCAGTTTTCAAAACCAATCTGTCAAATACCGGAAGTGCAAATTGTCCATAACAGGTCACCAAAAACCAAGAACTGCTAAAGTTTCTTTAAAAAAAACACATTTTTCCTCAGGAAAAGGGGAGGGGGGTGAGAGAATATGGGCCGCCTGTAAATTCTTCAGAATTTCTTGTAGCCTGCCTAGCAGGCGTAAATGGGGAGGGGAAAGGGGTGCAAGAACGCGGAAGAAAAATGGGGGACCGGGGCCTAGCTCCCAGAACCCATTTTTCTCCCGCATGCTCGCTTCCCTTGCCCGTTTACGCCTGCTACGCAGGCTAAATTTCTTGTTGCAATATGTGCTGGTATCGTTTAGTTTATATAACGAAACAGTTTCGTCTTGCTTGTAAAAGTGAACCACGGCGCGAATTTTCACTGTTTGTAAATTTGGCTTTCTCTTTTCGCCTTGGGGCTGCCATATTTTCTTGCGGAAAGATCGAAGTACAGAATTTGGAGTTTTTGGCTGAATAGGCCATTTCCGAGTTGTCTTGTACCTCTTTTTCAAAGTGAGTCTTGGTGCATGGCCTTTCATGTGAAAATGAGTTTTCATTCACATGCAGATGGAACTCATTTTCATATGAAGGGTTTTGCACGAGGCCTTGCTTTGAAAAAGAGGCACAAGACAACTCGGAAATAGCCTATTAAACTGGACGTGAAAGGCGAATGTAATAAAGCCTCACCAAATTTAAGTCTAGCTATTCCAACCAATTCTAATGCCAGGTGTACTATTAATTAACGTCCGACCTAACGCTTTGTTGTAAAAAAAATCATTCAAAAATACCCTTACCTCGGATCAGCACGCGACATGATCCCTAACTTCACTAGATTGCCCCTAAAATGTACTGCGGATGTCTTTATTAAGTTTATTTACACCAATATATACAGTTTCTTCTACCTGAGCACTTAAGAACGAAGTATGATGATAACTGTTGAAAAGGCAGAAATATCTTTAGGAACGATTCTAGTAAGTAGAAGCCAAAGTATGAAAAAAGAGTCTTTTTTACAACCAAAGAGATAACCCCCACTCACTGCGAGGCTACCAGAAAGACCATGAGAACATTTTCATTCCCTTCTACAGTTTACAATGACCTACATGATTAATTTCCCGGTCTCAGTCATTGAACTTCGAGCTTCCTAATAAGTTCACCACAAATGGGTCATCCGCGAATCAATGACCCTGCTTTTAATTTGTCCAGTAAGGAAATTGGATGCTACGATTGGTGCCGTTGCGTTCAAAGGTTTTCGCCGCAAAGCAAACGTTTTGTCCAAAAATATGGCAAAAAAATTTCAGCCACGAGTACCGAAGTTGAGAATTTAACCCTTTAAGCCCCAGTATCATTATTAAAATTCCACTTACTGGTCTTCATACACTTTGTTGGGTATTAGTTAGGAGAACTTGTTAAAACTTCAAGACAGTTCATCTTTGGTGATCATTTCCCTAATTCTCATGACCTGAATGTTTTTTAATGCACTCATATGATGAGGAGAAATTTGATGCTGATCACTATTGGGGCTTAAAGGGCTAATACAACAACTATTTCACTCACGCTTGCTGGACACGAGGTGATTATAACCGGCGAACTCTACGCTACACGCTACGGTGGCATTTATCACCTCACATCCAACGCGCGTTCGTTGAAAAATTGGACACGAGAGTCTGGAACCATTTAAACAATGAGTTATTTTGTCGAAGGCACTATCGTGTGATAGGTTGCCCAAGGAGATTTGATGTTCACAACAAATATTAGCCCGAGAACGTAGTTCGAGGGCTTACATGAAGTTTGAACATCAAATTCCCGAGGGAAACTATTACACATAGGGCCTGAGACAGAAGGACTCTATTGTTTTTATTGTACAACGCTAGATTTTGAGCGAAAATTGCCAAAACCGGCACCATGCGCTGATAGGCGCACGCCAAAATTTAGCGTTGTACTATAACAGCCGATAGTCCTTCGACAGAAACATTCTATTGTTTAAAAAGACATGACGATTGAGCCAAATAGATTCACGTATTTGCAACAGACGTAGGTGTACTTAATAAATAAGTGAGTGAGAACCTTTCTATCAATATGTACCACTGTAAGCGGAACGAACGCTGTGAAGATATTAGTAACACGTAAAATTCCTCGCCATTCTTAAATCTGATGAGAAGTGGATGTGTTACAGCGAAACGTATTATTTAGGACGTGTTTAAAGTGCAACCTAAGCACATAATTCATAGCCCACAAGAACAGGTGAAAATCTCTCAATCTGTCGATGTCCTTATTCTTACTACACCAAAACTTGGCAGGTTTAGTAAGAATTTTGGTCACTGAGCTATTTTAAACCCCACTATTCCAGAAGACTAACTTGTGATGTGATTATCAATGGAGTTCTTTTCAGTTGGTCTTTGAATTCAGCCCAGCTCAGAGGAAAGAATTCTTCATAGCCCCACCCAGACCCCTCACGGTCAAACACGTCCGCTTCGTTGATGACTCGCGTAGCCTTGGGGAAGTTTGACGTCAGAGAGTAAGCCAACTTTACAAATCCCTTGCTGCTGTGGCGGAAGTCACGTGTGCTTATGGTAAGGTAAAGGCCCTGACAGCCGGAAGTTCTCAGCTTAAGCTCTAGGAACCTGAAAAGCAGCATACCACAGTTAAATTACTGTCGAATGCTAATAACGCGAATTTTCAGGATAAACAAGAAGCAGTTTAAAGTTTAGACGGTGCGACCTTTGCTTACGACTGTTGCGTCATTGAAAAATGTGTATTCAACTCGCATCATTTACCAAAATAGAAGATGGTGTTCCATGTTCTTTTAATAATGATATAATGTGCACTTATTGACTGAGTGGGAGGGCCGGACGAGAAAATGTTTGGTTCGAGACATAGCGTACGGACCGAGTGCAGTGAGGTCCGCGTGCCATGACCGAGAGCCAAATATTTTCTCGTCCGGTCCGACCTAACTCAGTCAATGAGTATTTTATCATACCACCATGACTGTTCTCAAAACTGACATTTCGGCAGCCAAGAAAATTAGAGAAGCAGCGGAGAATTGGTTTGAATTCAACCAATTTTTGAATTGTTCAATCAGTTGTTTTCTGTTTTTCTGCTGAAACCGTTAATCGGCCGCCACCTTGAAGTGGGCGTGGAAAGGAAATTCGCTAGGGACAGACGGCTTTTTCCGGGCCGGCTCGCGTCAGTTCGTCCAGCCCTACACACGTCAGTGCGCCAACGCCGTGGGCGGCGTTTTCTATATAGAATTGCGTTAGCGGGGCCGTACGGTAGTATGGTAAAATATGTTGCTGTTGAATGTCGATAATTTTCAGGAGAACACAAAACAGTTTAACCCTTTCACTCCCAGAGTCAGTTATGGAGATATTAACGTGATTCTAACTTCCAAGTCTGTGGATTAAATCCTATGGTGTGACCATTCAAATGAAACCTCGTCAGCAGTACTTTCACATGGTACTATTTATATATTTAAGTTTTTTACAAAATGAAATTTGGGATTTGTCTTGAAATTTGATTTTAGGCACTCTTGAGAGTGAAAGGGTTGAGCGAAACGAATTTCACGTGCAACTTTTGCAGCACGCGCTGGTCGCGTCATAACGCACAGATGACGTCAAAACATCGTAGAACAAAGAACTTATGTTCTTACCACGTTTTGACTTCCCCCGTGCGTTATCAGAGTTTATTATTCAACAAACTGTCACTGTGCCCGTACACGGTCAGGAAGCCCTCAATATCTGTCATTCGCACATGACAGCTTTTTAACAATTATCCTGCGAAATCGCGCGGAATATCACCTGATACTTAGCCGACGAGGCTAAATCGGGGGATATTCCGCAAGATTGAGCAGGATAATTGTTTTATTATTCAACAAATTCCCATTTTCAGAACGAGAAAAACTACGGCTCTATGATGAAAACGCTAAAAGCTAGCAACACATAAGCTTAATAAAAATCAAAACAGAAGTCAAGAAATCGAAGTTTACTACCGTTCACTTAAAAAGACTTATTTACAAACTCATGTTTGGAAATGACAAGACAAAGTAAAAAAAATATTGCTACCTTACCGAGAATAAGTCCTCTTCCTGTGAATTAAAATCTTTTCAACTTTAGTCTTTACAACTTTCCGTGAGCAAGTGTGCTGCTTCGTTCGCAATAGTATTTTCTTGGTTGAGTTCTCACTATGAAAATTCCAAGTCAACCTCTGGATATCTTTGTGAGCAGAAGCAAATACTTGTTGACTTTTTGAGAGCATTTAATCGTGGAAAGTTTCTTCCAGGGAGTTAAAATTTCCGGAGAACACTGCTAAAACTGCTTCGCTTTTCAAAATGGCCGCAAAACCACAGGCAGCCCAGGCTAACGTTAAAAGAACTGCGCATAAATTAGACTGTTTTTTCCACGCTATGCACAATAATGACATCGGCACGCTACGCATAATGATGACTTCGGCAACATTTAAGAGTTTGTATGGAAACGCTACAAAACGTCTCAAATTGCCACAAATCAGAAAAAAAACCAAATAAAAAGGATTTGCCTTATTACATTGTTGTATTGGTCATTACTTG
The DNA here is from genome assembly GCA_964017195.1 of Siderastrea radians. NCBI lineage: Eukaryota > Metazoa > Cnidaria > Anthozoa > Scleractinia > Rhizangiidae > Siderastrea > Siderastrea radians. The sequence goes on along the minus strand of OZ024887.1, from coordinate 58,183,148 downwards.
AGGGCTTCCTGGGCTGGTTTGAAGCCTTTTAGGCGACAAATTGAGGTTTTTATTTTTCATGTTTGCTAAATCTTTAGAATTAATTAAAGGGCAGGAAACATTTCACACTGCACCTTACTTGAGGTTCGATAAATTCCATCACAATAAACGAATCGCCCTAAAACTTCAAAGATGTATTCTTGCGTCTTGTGCACACCTCTGTTCTTTCTCGTAGGTTCCAGATCCTATTTTAAGCCGTCGAAAAGCCGTCTTAAATACGAAACTCGCCTTTCCTGGTATGCGTTTTCATTTGAAGTGCACACATGAATCATTGCGAGAAGCGTTTCGACGACAAAATTGCCCCTAGCCGGGGAGAGGCTGAGTGAGATTGTCCACAAGCAAAAGGCGACACTGCGGAGTCCAGAGAGGTCAGTTTAACCGGAAATAGAGAAATATTAGAACGGCACTTCCAAATATGGTCATTTACGTATATCGCAGGATATCTGTCATATAGGGATGACAGATATTGAGGGCTTCCTTACCATATATGAGCATAGTGGTAATTTGTTGAATAATAACCAGCGATATAGGTAGATGACCATATTTGGAAGTGCACTGCACGGCTTGTTAGGGCGGCCATTTTGAAAAGCGAGCGTGTTTTAGCGGTGTTTTCCAAAAACTTAAAAACGCCCTGAAAGAAATTTTCCAAGATTTAATGCTCAGAGAAAGTCGACGAGTATTTGCTTCAGCTTACAAGGATATCCAGCGGCTGATTTGGAATTTTTAAAGTGAGAACTCAACCAAGAAAATGTTATCGCTAGCGAAGCAGAATCTTCAAACTCACTTTCTCACGCAAGTTGTAAAATTAAAAAGATTTAAATTCACGAGGAGAGGACTTATTCTCGGTAAGGTAGCAATATTTTTTCTACTTCAAACTTGTCATTACCAAATATGAGTTTGGACATGAGTCTACTTGAAGTGAACGGCAGTTAACTTTAATTTCTTCAAATTTTGCTTTTGTGTTTATCATTTGTTGCTAGCTTAGGCGTTTTCTATTTATCATACAACTGAAGTTTTTCTTGTTGTGAAAATGGTAGACGACGAGAACCCGTTGAATAATAAAACAATATATCCTGCTCAATCTTGCAGAATATCCCCTGATTTAGCCAACTCGGCCTACAGTCTCGTCGGCTAAGTATCAGGTGATATTCCGCGCGATTTCGCAGGATAATTGTTAAATACACACACGGCCAAATGGAATCTATTTTTTATATCGGTTATCCTGCACAAAATTAGTTAAATGTTTTTTAAAATCGTCGTAGTGATGATTTGCACTCGCAGTACTTTGCGTCATTACGTCATTCGTGCGTCTGCACTTAAATCGCAACCCCCCAAAACCAATCAAAACGCGCGTTTTACTCTGTCCTTTGTATAAAAAAAAATAATACATGCTTTGGGTCTAGAAAAAACTACTAGTGGACGCAAGGAGCGCGAAGAGCGAGTAAGTTCTGACAAATAGTTTTTCTAGACCTCAAAAGTGCATTATTTTCTGAGAGAACAGAGGAACACAACTCTCCATTTGGATGAGAATAAAGTAGTAAAAGTAACACTTCCAACTATGGACAAACAAGGGGGTTATATTCCAAAGAAACTGAGGTAAATTGGCCACCGTAGAGAAAATGGAAGCTGGCGTTTCGTTTGGATCCGCTAGCCAAATTTGTGTGTTGCAACCATAAAGCTCACTATGGACTCTTACATTTCGTAACCGCTGACCCAGAAATGCGGTGATTTGATGATCTTCTTTTTCTTCTCCACTTCAACGTCTTCTCCAATGTCAACGGTCCAGTTGAATACGACGGGTTCATCGTAAACTTTTCTCGGGGTCGGCTCCCCCTCTTCACACTGCCTTTCCTGAAAATTTCAAAACAGAGAGTAGAAGTCTGAGGGTCCCCAATAACCATTGACTTATTTCAACAACCTCGTTCCCAGGGGTCCCTCTTCTTCCCTTCCCCTGGAGCGGGAAAGGGAAGAAAAGAGACCCTGGAAACGAGGTTGTTATTTCAATGGAGGGATTGGGAAATGTAGTAAAACTGTGACTGAGACACGGATGAGTTTACCATTAAATACCAAGGTCTAGACAAAAGAGGCATCAAGATTCGGGGTTGTAACTGTGAACGGGATAAGGGATTTGGTTCATTTGAAGGGCGGGAAACGGAACACTCAACAACAGGGATTCAAGGTCTTCTCTTCCATTCTTGAATGTCATATAATACGGCAAGAACGAGAAGAATGAAAGCTAGAGAGTTAGCATTTTGAGTATTGCATTAAAATGCTACAAGACATCTTATAACGGTAACCCTAACCTGCGATCAGGCCGAATTTTAGCATCGCTCTCATATCCTCTTACGTGGGTCGCTGTTTCACCGAGCGAAACGAAAATAGAGCCTGATCGCAGGTTACGGTAACGCAGAAACAACGGTTCAGTTTTGTTTAAATTACTCTACGAGTTTTCTGGATTTATAAATAACTGGGTTTAACTACGGATGGCTGGGATGAAAATGGATCGCAAATTGAAAACTTGAGCCAATTTTTTTTTTCAAGTTCTTCCCTTGTATCTCGAAAAATCACTTAAAATAACTGCTCAGAAAAACTTGATCTGAGTCCTACCAACTGCCGTTGGAAGGACTTAGATTTTTTTCTGAGTAAAAACGACCCGAGAACATTCCTTCTTTTAATTCAATTCAGCCAGTTGTCACTCCACTAATCATCATTCAATTGGATGAAGACTTTTTTCTGAAAAAATGTGAGTCCTACCAACTCCCGTTGGGAGGACTAAGATTTTTTTCTGAGCAAAAACGACTTGAGAACATTCCTTCTTTTAGTTCATTTCAACCAGTTGTCACTCCACTTATCATCATTCATCAAGATCAAGACTTTTTTCCGTACCTTAGAAAACGCATGGTAAAACACAGCTTCCTCGAACAATAGCGGGAACTTAGCAACCGTAGAAGCAATGGGATGATCGCTAGTCACGACATCGTGAAGGTAATTAATGGTCATGGATTTAAACCGAACCAGCTCCAACAACGGCTCCAGTTGATCATCAAATACCTCATTCACTTCTGCCCACTTCATGAGAGCAAGGAACACTGTGTTCTCAGAAGACACGCACAGATCATTACTGGAAAGAACTGATAGATAAGGTATAAACAATTGTCAGACAGGATGCTCGAGGGGCTTTGTAAAATAACTAAGATACTACGTGCGCTCTGATTGGCTGAGAGGTATGTTGACATGAGAGTATGTAAACACAGTTGTGACGTCACAGTTGTGCATAGTATCTTGGTTATTTTATAAAAGCAATAAAAACCTTTTTCCTGTGTTTGCATAGCCTCATATAAACACTCGAGGGGTTGGGTGAATTTTTGAAAACTATGCAAACCCTTGACTTCGTCCTCTCGTGTTTATATCAGGCTTTGCTAACACGAAAAAAGTTTTCTATTGCTTAAATGTTACACACTTTTATTGTTACTTTAAAAAGCTAAAGGATGTATTGGACTCAACCGAAACCTAAAAATAATAGTTCAGCTTTGTTTAAAATTACTCTACTTGTTTTTTGAAACTATAACTAAGTGTCTTGGGAATAGCTTGAATGCACATGGCTGACAACTTGAAAAGTTCTTCCTTTGTCTTCGAAAAATCGTTGAGAATTTATTATGTTTGTGCCCCCTTTGAGAAAACCAATGAAAGTCTGCCTCTTGATGTTCCAGAAACATTTTATATGCGACAAAGGTACTTAGCTAAATATTTTTAACAAGGTTTTAGCCCAAAACGTAAAAATTTCATGACATTGCCCATTTAACAAAGTTGAAACTAATATTGCTGTCAAGTCAGATTCTTTCTGGGAGTGGGGAGGCGTGGTTTGCAAAACTAATCCATGTTCAAACATGTGGTGTCATAAAGTGGGAAAAAAACAACCCTTGTTAATCCACAATCAATTAACAATCATCAAATTTGCTTCTTACTTTCTTAATTAGGAGGGTCGCTACTTTCCTACTTTTCATGAGTTGTTAGACTGCCAACAGCCCCTCCTTCTACTGAGGGGTTGTCGAGTGAGAAGAGCACGCAAACGCGCGGGAAAGTCGGCTGCTGTGTGGCATGCTCTTTTTGCTTGACTAATGTATCCTTGAGAAGAACGAAAGCCTGCTAGCTGTCTAAGAATTTAAAATTAAATTCACCACCACCTGTCAAATATTGTTACTTTCATGGAAGCGTTCATTAACATGTATCTTAGCCCATAGTGTACTGCACTTCAAGGTCACTCAACGTCAGTGATGTTTGGCTCTTGTATCTCAAATATTCATTCCTCTTATTCAGTAGATTTCCAGTTTTATTTTTATTGATTTGTTTCGTCAATTCCTGGATCAAACACCATCTGGTGTCATTAAAAGGACACCTTATGGTGTGTGATACAGGACACGGCAAATTACAGGAGTTCAAACTGAGCAGAAAGTTTGGAACAAAAGGCAGCAAGACAGGAGAGTTTAACTGGTTAACCTCAATGCCGAAGGACAGTTGTGACTGACTATAGATATAATAATATTTGAAAAAAATCTTATAAATGATCTATACCATCATTTCCTGAATCACAGATCATCTAGTATCATTAAAGGACACCTGATAGTCTGTGATACAGGACATGACAGAGTAAAGGTGTTGAAACCAAGCTGAAATTATCACAGAGGTTGGAACAAAACCATTGAGACAGCAGAGTTTAACTAGCCAGTCTCCACAACAAATCTTAGTAATGGATGGACATTCATGTCCAACATGTATGGAAATATATTTGAAGAAAATCTTACAAACTGATTTATACTCTCTTTAGAATTAATTGTAGTTTTTCTAAGTGATAGTGATTTAGTCACTGTATCAAGATGAACAAAAAAAAATGTCAGAGATTTGTCAGCGAGCAATAAATGCTTCCTACTATAGCAGGACTCTCGCACTTTTTTGTTACTGTACACACATATGCTACCCTGAGATGTACATGGTTGTCAGAAATTTGTAAGCTGTTTACACTGTCTCTTGTATTAAATGCAGTTGTAATCAACATCCAGCAAAGGAATTGAATGACAGGTCTCTGGACTCAGTGACATGTAGAAATGTAAAGCTTAGAACCAACGACAGGACACCAAACAATAACACAGGTCAAAATCACTTTACCTTCAAAAAGAAAGTTGTAAATGCCCTCATATTCTACATTTGCTTTCAAGATGATTGAAAGAACAAACCTTTTTGTAGGCCATTCGGACTCAATGAAAGAAAGTCCTCATTTGACCACTGAGAGTCTAACGGACTGAATTCTTCCACAAGAAACTCTTCACACCGGCTTATGAACTCTGCCATCTCAGGGAGTCTAAAAAAAATTGAATATGAAAAAAAAAAGAATATCAATTAGGTGTTTCTATGTGTGCTTCATACTACGAAACTGGGTTACTGGTAACAGCTCTCAGTTGTTGGTCCTTTTGCTAAGTATGTCCACTCTACCACATCTCCAATTAATTGTTAATCTGTTTCAACACTACGCATCTTCAGGAGTAAAAAGTAGCTTGTTCTAATTCCAGACCAGAATGCACACCTTACCCATTTCAGACCAAAATGGTCCAAATCTGTACCCTGTAATATGAGAGAGATGAGACTGCAAGAAGGCCTCTGGCACCCAAGGTATCTGGATCACTTCTAGCATTTCCTTCGATACCAACCACAAAAGGTTTTCAAGGAAACTTAACAAGATTGTCTGATCTGTAGTCAAAATCACGCGTCTGTCATACTATGTCAAGTATCTGTTGTACCTTTCATGTTCTTGCATATTCAGGGATTTGTCACAAATCTCAACTGTCAATTCAGCCGAACCCAGAAGCCTACAAAGGAAATTGATGGAAGGTTGAGCTTATTGAGTAATAAAATAATTTAACTACAGAATTTTAAAAACTTGGATACCCACACAATCCTACTATATCAATAACATTGATAAATTACTAATAGTATTTCAGCAGAGCACAATTAATGTGGCCCCAAGTTGACAGACCATAAAACATAAGGAAAACAAGATAGCAGCTGCCTGAGCATGATAGGCCTAAGAGAAGAGAAGAGAAGAGAAGAAAAGAGGAGAGGTGAGGAGAGGAGAGGAGAGGGGAGGGGAGGGGAGGAAAGGAGAGGAGAGGAGAGGGGAGGGGAGGGGAGGAGAGAAGAGAAGAGGAGAGAAGAGGGGAGGGGAGGAGAGGACAGGAGAGGAGAGGGGAGGGGAGGAGAGGAGAGGGAAGGAGAAGAGGATGGAGGGGAGAGAAGAGGGGGAGGGGAGAGGAGAGGAGAGGGGAGGGGAGGGAAGGAGATGAGAGGGGGAGAGGAGAGGAGAGGAGAGGAGAGAAGAGGAGAGGAGAGGGGAGGGGAAGGGGGAGAGGAGGAGAGGAGAACAGGAGAGAAGAAAAGAAAAGGGAAGGGAAGAGAACAAGAGAGAAGAGAAGAGAAGGATGAGGAAGGGCAGGGAAGGGATAGGGAACTAAACACATTTGTACGAAATATCCTACTTTTGGCATGTCTTAAGAGTGCTCTCTACATCATAAACATGTGCAAGCCTCATCAGAACAAGAAGATTTTCCACACTTTCAGCCATAACAACATCAGGCTTGTATAATGACTCTATCAACAGCAAGAACATTGAAGACAGTGACTCACTAATGTTCATTTCAACCTGTTGAAATAAGTTTAAAAAGACAGAATTGTTGCCTGAGTTGTTTATTTTATTTTAGTTAATAATTAATCTTTTTTTTTTTCTATTTTCTTGTCAACTGGGTGTTTTATTTATGAAGTACATACATGTACACTGTCTGAACAAAGGTGTTCCTAGTAAATGCAGACATGGAACAGGACAATATTTATTTCAGACTTAAATGAAAAACCCACCTTTAGCCATTGACCGGCCAAAACTAAATAATTGGTTAAATTATGGAACTTAAACCCCACCAAAACATTTGCCAGAATCTCAATTCTTAATATAATAAAATCAAATAAATATTAAGCGAAACTTAATAAGAATCTGCATGTTCTGGAACCTGGCACTATAAACCTGAGGAAAATGAGAGCGCCATAAAGATGCACCCTTGTCAGGGGAAAGGCAGTCTCGTACCCAGGGTCCGTGGGCTTCTTGGTCCGAGGAAGACACCAGAATGAACTCTGGGGTAGTGGAATTTTTGCCCGTGTAAACAGCCAATCAAAAAAACCTCATATTCTTAACTACATGTGAGTCTCTCCCAGGGACAGCCCACTATCCAAGAAGCCTGAGGACTGAGAAAAAAGCATGGAGTATAGCCTGCATATTACTAGCATTTCTTTGGGTTTTTCTGTCATAAGAAGAGTTTTCCTGCATTTTTGCTGCATGAAAATAGGGGTGAGAAAAAATACTGCCCAGGAGAGGATACAGGAAATAGGGAGGGGAAGCACTCGTTACATTAAGGGGGAGGTGGCGGGGAGGTAAGAAGGACTTTTTTGTGAGGGGAGGGTTAAAATTTGCTGAAAAATTATTTTATGGGGGAGAGCGAGAATTAAGTTTCACTTTGTTATTATCAGAGCTGTATTACTAAATGATCGCGGTGATCCAAACTCCTTTATTGCAATCTCCTACCTTTTTGACCTTGGTTTCTTTCATCCCAGAGCTGAAGAACAGACTCCTGAAATAAGAACTATTTAATGCTAGCCAAAAACTATGCACACACAGCTGCTTTTCACTGACAATGGTGTCTGTTAATGCCAAGTCCTCGTTGCTTGTTTCTAAAACACTGTTTTCTGTGGCTTGAGTGCAACTAATGCAAGCCTCGTCCTTATCAGAAATAACACTTGAATCGGTTGCAGCAGTGAGGCCTATAGCCCCAGCTTTATCTGCGTATCGAATGTCTGTTAAAAGCAGTTTATTGAAGGCGACAACTAAGTCTGGATCTGCCCGGTTCGAAGCTTCCGATACTTGCTGTTCTGGGTCTGAAGTGTCGTCATTAGTAACAGACGCTTCTTTCTCGACCACAACCATTGACTCCTCTCGCTTTTTACTCTTAACGTTTCTCTTTGTTTCGGAAGATAGAGACAGAGTGTCTCCGCCTATTCCCGAGTCACAGCTCAGGCTACTCGTAGTTCTAGAATCCCAATTAACAATCGAATCCTCCACAGCAGAACTTGTACTTGTCGATTCTTCGTTCCTTTCTTGAGAAGCTGCTACCAAATCAGATCCGTAATCATGCTCTTTATTCAACCCTTCTGGCTTGTTGTTTGTTACTGTATTTGTTTCCTCATAGCTATCAGAGTTGGTTTTTGTCGACATCTTCACTCGACGTGCGGCTTCCAACTTCTCCCAGCCATCTCTTCGAATCTTCACCACCAAAATTCGGTCAGACATCTCTGGATTGTTGAAGTGGTCTCCAATTTTCTCGAATAGTTTCTCCATGATAACGAATGTCGTTTTCTTGGCATTGAAACCTTGACAAAGACAATGTTTACACTCAGCAAGGCTTGGACGCCAGAGAAAAGTGTCCCAAAACAAAAAATTTATTTATTCGACGCTAACCACCCACTGACCGCTGACCAGCAAATTTCTTGACATTTTTGTCAGCGGTAACGCAAGCAGAGCATGAGCAGAAATGCGTTGAGTCATAAATTCATGAAAAAAGTATCAAACTTATTGAATTTTCTTTGGTCAAAATGGTCCTCGAATCTACTGTTGTATGGTAAGTTTCTTTCACAATTCCGCCTCTGTTCATAGCTTTTTTAAATAGTGTCAGTTTTTATTGAAGTACTATGTGTTTTTCACAGCGTTGACAACAGTGAGTGGATGAGAAATGGCGATTTTCTTCCCACGAGATTACAAGCACAGCAAGATGCAGTCAGCTTGGTTTGTCACTCAAAGACAAGACAAAACCCAGAGAATAACGTTGGTCTTATGACCTTAGCTAGGTAAGAGTTTTTTTCTTTTTTTAATAAGCAGTTTATTTCACACTGTTTCATACAACACAGGGCACCCACACAAACTGTGAGACCTTTTGTAGTTTTAAAATATAAGGAAATGTACACCGAAACGGTCCTATAAAGGTGAATTATTGCGAGTGTTATTTACATTTAAGTTTAACGTAAACGTAGTCTTACAAATCATTGTGTTTTTGTTCTCGTTGTGCCCCAGCAATTCTTGGCATTTTGCGATGTGGTTGGCTGTTAGAGGAAAAAGAAGGGAGGAAAACTGGATTTCAGACCAGCCCAGTGCTGAGCTGATTTTCCCCCAGAATTCTTCATTGCTCAGCTTTCAAAATGCTCACCAGGCAAGCTGGGTGGTTGAGGTTTCTTCTGGTACCATTCAGTTGGGAATTCATTGGAAAATCGAACTGCTAGTGGCTGAATAATGACATGAAATCCAGCAATTGAAGCTCCAACAATCTGAGGCTGAAGTTTCATGTGCCAACCTGTAACGGTCAGGCCATTTTCTCTCCTGCTGGATGAATTGCATCCAATCAGAAAGAGCAAGCAGCCTAATTTGTACCTCCCAGGCATAATAATATACTTGAGTACCCCCACCCCCGAGATGTTATGTTCATTGTGAGATTGGTGAAAAGTAATGTTATATTGTAATTATTACTATTTTAATAGTTACATTTTTAAATTTTATTTTATTTTATTAAACAAAACGCAGCGTTACAATGCTATACAGTTCTAACAATACTTTACAGTATGTTTTGAAATTGTAATAGCAACAATTACACAGTTTATTTTAATAGATATTAACCACTTTTTTCACAGTTTAGAGGTGCTGGTCACATTAACAACGGATGTTGGTAAAATCCTGACTTCTCTGCACAGAGTCCAGTCCAAGGGAGACATAAAATTCCTTACAGCAGTTAAAATAGCTCATGTAAGATTTGAATGTAGGGTTGAGTATTGCCATAGCCTTAAATTAGCAGCCCTGTCAAAGTGTGCTGGCAGCTGGCCATTTTGCTGCCTACAGTTAATTATTTGTTGCTTTCCTCGCCCTGGACTTCCTCAGGAACCTCCTACCAGGCAGTGCAACTCAGTCGTTGATGTCCACTACTTTTATTATGTTGCCTGCTAATACAAGTCATGTTGACAGGGCTGCATTAGTAATGTAGTGTAGTAAGATAAGTAGTAAGACATTCAAGATAATTATCTCTAATAAAAATCTAGTAGTGTCCAGTATCTAATTATTTTTCCTCATAATAGATCAGCTTTCAGAATTGTTTTCCGTTACAAAAAGCCATAAACACCAGTGTTCAAGTTGCACATTCTTTTCACCCAAAAAATCATTTAAAATAAGGGTACAGCTTATTTCTGAGAACATCTTGAAAAGGTGCTGTAAATGTCTGCAAATCAACTATTTTGAGAAAAATACCTTACTCCATTTTTGCTAACCAAAACAATGAGAACTTAGTACTGTTTTTGCAACTTTGGCAGAGGGAACTATTGTAGTGGTTTGTTTAGCCTCCTTGATTGTCAGACCTCAGTGTTCCAGTTAAGTTTTTTACGCAAGGGGTCACGAAAACCATCCGAGGGGTTACCAACTTGGTGGGCAGTGGCCTTGTTAGAGTGGTAACTCGTGTCTCAAATATGACGCCTTATAATTTTAATTATTAAATTTCTGCTTTGTCTTTATGGCACGCCGAAAGAAAGCCCGAGTTCCTAAAAACAAAAACAAAACCGTGCAAAATGACACTCTAGTCAGCACGTGTCCACTATTTGAAACAAGCCTACTACAGCTCGAACGAATAGTTTATGTACAGAGAAACATGCAAAAGATAAGGCTAACAAAGTTGTATTATCAACAAACGGAGGGTACAGAGAAACATAAAAAGGACAAGACTAACACTGTATGAACAAAATTACAGATGGAGAAATCCTTTTTTTTTAAATAAAATTGTACGAACAAACAAGTTACGGAGAAACGTTGAAGGGACTTGAAGACTCTAATGCCATACAAACAAACTGACAGATGGAGAAAAATAAAAATAGTGAACCGTGAGGTACGGATAAACGTTGCAAAGATAAGACTAACACAGTAAGGACGAACTAGAGTATGGAGAAAAGTACAGAAGACAAGATTAACACAGCACAAACAAACTGATGGATGGAAAAACGTCAGAGAGACAAGACTAACATCATACGAACGCCTCCTATATCTTACGGAGAAACGTAAAAAAGACATGACTAAAAGAGCGTACAGAGACTGAACGTTGAAATTACAAGACTAACTCTGCACGAACGGACTAGTGTCCTAAGAAACGTTGAAAGACAAGACTAACACTGTACGAACTAGCGTATGGGAAAACGTTGCAAATACAAACTAACACTACGAGTGAACTAGCGTAGGGAGAAACGTTGAAAAGACTAATACTGTTCGAGTGAACTAGCCATTACAGTGAAACGTTACTATGGGACTCACACTGGATGAATTAACTAACGTACGGAAACACATAAAGGAAAAAAGGTGAGCACCGTAAGAAAGAATTAACGTACTAAGAAACGTTTAAGACAAACCTAAAACCGTAAGAATGGTGTCAGGCACGAACCATACGTAGCGTACGGAGAAAGGTTGAAAAGACAATTGAACGAACGTATGAACGAACGAGCGTACGGTGAAAGGTTGTAAAAAGACAAGGTTAACACAGTACAAATAAACTGACGTAAGGAAAAACGTTAAAAAGACAAAAATAAAACCGTACAAAGGAATTAGTGTACAGAGAAAAGTTAAACAAAAAGAGACTTCTCTGTACGGGTGAACTAGCGCACGGAACAAGGTTAAAGAAAACAAGAGAAAGGCAGTAAATGGACTCAAGTACAGAAAAACGTTAAAAAGACAAGACTAGCACCGTGCGGACGAACTTAATTCAAGAAAAGTGAAAAAAGCCTAATAACCGTAAAGTTGACGATAGGGGCACGAGGCTGTGTCTTTTCCCACGCGTCCCACTCAAACGGGAAAGAAGTTAATCCCAGGTTAATCAAATGCCATATATTTCAAATGGTATATTTTTCGTCAAGAAACTTTCCACTTTCCGTTATATCATTAATTAAAATTTTCCATTTCATTTGTCGGGTCAGGTAGCCTTTATCGGGTCATTAACCCGAGACCCATCTCTTATCTGGAACACTGGACCTGTTAAGCGATTTAAAGTCACCTCTCTTGGAGAGCAACTCAATTCCACCACAAGGCTGTTTGTATTCATTTTCCACCAATGGCCTCTTACTTTCATGGTAATATACCCTCCACAAGCAAAAGCATATGTCATTATCTTTGAGTAGCAGTCACATGGTTAATGGTCCATTGTTTTGACACTATTGAGGACTGCTTGTCTCCGGTTCTGTCATGTCCATTCAGATCTGGCGTGTGTTTCTCGAAAGCCCCCAAAACTCTTGGGCCCTGAAAAGCCAATTGTACAAACATGAACTGATCATTCTTCAAGGCCAGTATTTTAACATGTGTTTAAGATAAGAAATGTATAACTTATGGCAAAGTTTCAGGCTTAGAAACTTTCTTGTTTACAAGATACGTATGAAATATTGTGCCCCAAATCAACCCAAAGAGTTTTGGGCCTTTCAAGAAACACATAACACATATCTGGTTGCCATAAAGCTTTATCTAGTACAATCATTGGCATATGAAGTCAAAGCATGGGTTTGTTAATGTGAAGAATTCCACTTGAGAAGCAAATTTTAGAAAAATAGTACTGGAAGAAAAGTTTCAAACAGAGAGCTATCTACAGGCTGCCACAAGCCCAGCACCCTGTCTTGTACTATTAGTATGTCACAACAATGCCCTTTGTTTACTTTCAGAGCTAAAATAACATGGAAGACTTTATTCAGGGTTAATAAAAGCGGAGTTTTTCTTAATATATTTATTAAAGAAAAGTTAATAAATCTATATATATTTGTATACAGTTAATTGGTAAAGAGTGTACTTTTGGGACCCATGGCCATCTGAGTGTGAATTATCCTCATAATCCTTTGTTGTGTCCTTTGTGTTTCTGTTTGTGTCTGGTTATGTTTGTGAAGGGCAATATATAATTACTGTTACCTTTTTCTTCCCGCCAGCTCGTTTTGAAACACAGACAAGGAAAAAATCACAAGATGAGGATTGTTGTGTTTGTAGGAAGTCCAGTTGAAGCAGATGAAAAAGAAGTAAGTCACTTTTGCATTATCTTGTTGCTGCACACCATACAGTTGCTAATTGAAAGGCTGAGAGCATAGCAGGCTTATGTCAAATTTTAGACCACTCGGGGGTGCGGTGGTGCAGTGGTTGGTGTGTTGAACTTCACTGATTTAAAGGTCAGTGGTTCGATGCCCACAGTGTAGACCCTGCCATCATGTTGTTTTCTCAAACAAGAGTCTTTACCCCACATTGTCTCTCTCCATCCAGGTGTATAAATGGGTACTGGCGACATACTGCTGGGGATAAACGTTTGAGGGTATAGCATCCCATCCAGGGGGAGTAGCAATGCTCTCAGTTGCTTCATGTTACAGAAGAGATAGGGTTAAGGGTTGAGTTCCAGCTCATGTGGGCCACCTTGGCTCATGAGCATCTTTACCTACTTTTTTGCTCCAAACTGTCCAGTTTTTTTCTTGGATTTGCACTTGGTTCACATGCGGAACTCTTGCAGTGCATTTTGGATGTGTGACCACCTGTTGCTCCCTTTCCACTTGCTCTTCTTGGCACAAATCAAATATTAAGAATTTTGAGCAGTGTTCTTTGAGTGCATCAAAGGTCCCATGCAAAAATTAAGGTAGTTTGGAGCAAAAAAAATAGGGCCTGTAATTCAACATAAGGCAGTTATGTTCTTAACAGAAACTGAAAGCAATAGTTTACGTAAAATCTGGGAGGCAAACAAAGGGTATTTTGGGAGATGTGGAAGTGGTCAATGTCAACATGCATATTCCTCACTGTGTGCTAGATTTCTTATAGTACTTGTTAGGAGAATTTGCTAAAACGTCACTTGAGATGTTATCTGTGATCATTTTCCCTTATTCTCATGACCATTATGTTTGATTTATAATGGTAACAGGAGACTAAGTGGAATCCAATTCCGTCTGTAATCATAACTATAACAAAATTCTCGAATCTAATTGGCTATCGCCAGCCATAATTTGAGCATTAATTGGACAGTGTATATGTCATGCCTAAGTAATTGTACAGTACGCATCAGAGCATGGGCTCTATTGGACGTGTTACATTCAAAAAGGTTCTTGTTTTACGTATCTCGCAATTAAAACTGTTGTCTTTTCTTTCCCAGAAAAATTTTTCTCCTTTTTAGCCAATGACGTCACTAATGTGACGTCGTATGGCTACTGTCAGAGCCTAAAAATCAACGATAGACGTTAGACGTTGGACGTTGGACGTTGTACGTACGTGCGATGTCTGTCTTACGATTTGTGAGGCTGGGGGGATATTCTGTGAGACGATGGGTGGGGGTGTGCACCGGGACACTGAAAGTCTTACCTTATCAGCGGCACAAACCCATACAGCTAATGTTATGGGAGTAAGACCCCCGGGCTTTGAAGTGTTTTGCATTCGCAAGTGTGGATCTACTTCGAATGCCTGTTTTGTGTACGTGAGGTCTGGCAGGATTTTATTCGCGTTGTAGTCCTGTGTTTACTTAGCTGAAGTACATTTTTCCACAGCAGCAAATACAAGACGGACTTGCCAATTTGAGATGTTGTATGAACAGAACGTGGAAATTAACGTTACATCGATCCCTAATTAACAGTGAAAGAAACAATATTTAAAGCCCAAGTTTATAACGATAGTGAAAAGAGTAGAGTAAAACAGCATAAAATCTTTCGGGATTATCTCTCGGTAACAGCGAATCTAAAATTTGCAGTGTCATTTTTGTGTGCGTGTTATAAAACATGAACCCAATTAAAGCTAAATCGGAAATTGCGGGGCTTCTGGCTAGCTATTCTTAAAACTGAAAAACTTGAATGAAACTAGTATTAAAATCCAAGTCACAGTGGTGATCAAGGAATTAGAGGATGGATGTAGTAAAATCTTAACAAGATACTAAACGTTATTTCGGGGTTATTCATAGCTCAAAGTGTAAAGCGTATGTTGAGAAATTTGCATAGTTGACAGCTGTAATTTCAGCCTTATAAGGAATGTAACGCAACACTTGAAACATCTCGAACGGACCGAAACAGTACCAAAAGATTAACAACAACAGATATGTGACAAAGCATTCTAACAGAGACCTGTTGGATCTACTGGAAAGCGAGCTGAATTTGAACATTTTCGTACTGTTCAAAGGTAAAGCAAACGAAATTTATTCGGCTGTAGGTTGAGACTCCACACGTGAGCTAAAAATAACATTGTACCGTGGGAAAGTTACAAATGTAAACATACTTTGGTCGATTTGTGAAGCAAAAAGACGAAAATTATTATAGCCGACTTGATTACAAAGCAAGCAACTTCAAATAACAGGGGAAATAAATATAGTTGCAAAACTATTTCAGTCGTGTTTATAAACGCTAGTTCAAACCGATTTCGAACGAAAATATTGTGGATACAAGAAACGCCGTTTGATGGCAGACTCCTGTTTTGACAATACAATGTACTAAGAACGTAAGTGGTTGCCTGAAACGTCTGAAACCTTACAAATTAAACAAAGTAAAGCGAGTCGCGTGTCACGCAAATCACGCAGAGCGTCAAAACGGCACCCTTTAGAAAGTTGACCGTTTATGAGCACTGAAAAGTATTGGATATTCGCCGGTAGAAGTAAGAAATTAAAAGGTTCAACTGCAACTTGCATTTATTTCTGAAGTAAAATTGTTAACTTTCCACTGATCTTTGCCTAAATTATGTATGCAATATTTTTCGACGGTGAGTTTAAGTTTAAGTTTACTTGTTTTTGTCTGTGTTCTTTGAAGAACCGTGAAACAAAGAGCTTTCTTCTTGGGGTTTTTTTTTACTCCGCGTAGTCACGCTGCTGAATCATTGCCAGGTTTTATAGTGGATAACCACAAGATCGTTTTGAGGGGTTAGGGTGGGACTTACCGGAGATGTAAAGTCCCATAGGTTGTCAGGACAAATTTCACCATATTGTGAAAAAAAACGTCATTGGCTCTGCGCGTATTGCGCGCCTATGTTTCTTTCTGGAGTTTTGTTGTAGATATGATTAATTGGTAACAGCAAGTCTTGTCATCCAATTCGGTCCAATTCACGCCGTTATGGCAAAGTTCCACTTGAATAAGCTTTTTTTTAACGTATCTCACGACTAAAACTGTTGTCTTTTCTTTCCTCGGATAGTTTTTCTCCTTTTTCTTTCTCGAATTTTGTTAAAGACATGATTAATTGGTAACAGGACTGAGTGGAGTCCAATTCAGTCTGTATTCATACTCGTGATTAAACAAATCGGACGACCACGATTTCGTTAATCACTCATATGATTACAGACCAAATTGGACTCCACTCAGTCCTATTACCATTTCAAGCCATTATTAATCACAAGTGATTAACAAAATCAGACGACCACGTAGCGGAAGTCTAATTTGTTTAATCACAAGTATAATTACAGACTGAATTAGATTACATGAAGTCCTGTTACCAATTAATCATATCTATAACAAATTTCAAGAAAGAAAAAGGAGAAAAACTTTCTGGAGAAAGAAAAGACAACAGTTGTTTTTGTCATAAGAAAAAAAAAGCACTAATTCAAGTGGAACTTTGCTATTACAGCGCTCGCGCTCACACATATTTTCCAATAAAATTATTACAAGCATGACGTGTCCACTGCCCAATTATATGAATGCTCTAATCATGGCTGGTGATAGCCATTCAGATTCGATGATTCTGTTTTAGTTTCGATTAAGTGGTGATACTATAAGAAGAAATTGGATGCCTGTTAATATTGAGGTTTAAAGGGTTAAAAGGTCAGTTTACAAAACAAATAAAAAAGGATAGTAAGCCAGTAGACTAATGCCAGTTCCATTTTATTTTGATTTATCCCACAGCTGGTAAAACTAGCCAAGAAGCTAAAAAAGGAAAAAGTGAACGTTGACATTGTCAACTTTGGAGAAGAGGTACGGAGAATGTTATTGTCTTCATCCTTCAACAGTTTAACCCTTTCACTCCCAAGAGTGCCTAAAATCAAAATTCAAGACAAATCTCAAATTTCATTTTGTAAAAAACTTAAATATAAATAGTACCAGGTGAAAGTACTGCTGAAGAGGTTTCATTTGAATGGTCACACCATAGGATTTCATCACAGACGCAGAAGTTAGAATCACCTTAATATCTCCATAGCTGCCTCTGGGAGTGAAAGGGATGGGTATGATAGTATTTGGAATATTTAGTTCTTTGTTTGAAAAGTATAATTTTTTTATTATTTCTTGAAACCAGAAGCTTATTACTTATTCTAAAGTTGTATGCTTCAGTTTTTCAAAAAAATTATTTTCATTCTTGGCACGAATGCTTTCTGCTTTGACTGTAATATATGTAGCAGCATTTTATAACATTACCTTAGTCTCTAACCAAGGAGATACAAAGGAAGATAAAGATCAAATCAGAATACGTCTAAATCATGACAGATACATAGTTACATCCTTTTTGACTACTAAATGGCCAAACACCATGATACAATAATTGTATGGGACATGTGGTGAGAACAATTAAGCAAAATACTTGAAAATTCATGTTCTGTTTTCTTAGTTGTTCCAGGGCCCAGGGACAATGCAGCTTTGTGTCTGTTCAGATTCTTTTCAGCTGTGGCTCAAAATTTTCACCTTACCCACAGTAAAATTTTAATTTTAGAGAATGGAATCATCTTCCCCAAATTTGCCAGCTTATGTTGGCTTCCAAAAATGCTAAGTGACCTTTTTCCTATTTAAATGAGATATTAGTCCAAAATAAGTTAAATAGTTAAATAGTTAAATAAGTTAAATTAGTACAAAATAAGTTAATTTTTGACATTTGTACATTTTGCCAAAGGAAACTCTCGCCTTAGTTACTTGCAATCAAATTCAATTATCTGTGACGAGTTAGGTCTTCTGAACAAATATTCCACAAAACGAACTTTTCAGTGCTCCAGATTATAGACTATGCATAAAGTTAGAATATGCTAGAATCTTGATTATTGAAGCAAGTTAGATGAGCTGCCTCTAACCATCACATTTCTTTTGCTCAGATTGCAAATTCAGACAAGCTGACATCATTCATTAACACCCTGAATGGTAAGGATGGCAACTTGTGTCACCTGGTGACGGTGCCACCAGGCCCACTACTGTCTGATGCCCTCATTTCATCACCCATACTGCAGGGTGAAGATGGAGCTGCTCCAGGAATGGAGTATGCTTCAGAATATGGCTTTGATCCAAACTCTGATCCTGAACTTGCACTGGTGAGTCATCATGATTATTTCTATCTTGTTATATAGACAAGAGTGTTTTAGTGGAAAATAGACCACTCGTAAAGTTCATACAAAACTACATCCAGGATTCAAGTGGCATATTTTCCATATCCACTAGTGAGGATATCGATGACGTCATTTCCCGTTTTTGCACTGTTGTTTGTGCAAAAATACTCTTGTCTATATAATTAAAAGAAAATTACATGGTGGCTTGAAGATATGAATTTTATTTTCTTGTGGTAAAAACAATATTTCACTCACTCGCTGCACTCATTTTTAAAATATTGTTTTTACCACTCAAAAGTAAAATTCATATCTTCGCACCGCCATGTAATATCCTCTATATATTAAGATAGTTTTAAAAACAGTTGTTAATTTACTTTTGTAAGTAATTTGAGTGTACTTTGGTGTTCCTTGAGACTGGATAACAAAATTGTGCCACATCAACAAAGTAAACAAAAGCGCGTCTTGTTCACACACATTTCCCCGTGCTTTGACGCAGATTCAAGTTCTGACCGTGTTGTTTTTGTCGGTTGTGTGTCTGTTATGGTGACCAGGTAATTACTTTGGCTTTTGTTCTACTACAACTATTTGAAAACACTCTCTGACCCAAGGGGTTCTTTAAATTTTTGGCCTTGTGGAGGAGGCATTGGGTAAAGCTTCATGAAGGGCGAAAGCTTACATGTAGTCACATTTTCAAGGGGCATTGTAGGTTTTGAAAGTTTGAAAAGAGTTTTTGGGCATAAGCCAACTAGCCTGTTCCTGGCATTTAGGTGGTGGGAGGCAACGGAAAGATGGCATATATGTGCAAGGAAACACTACAGATCACTACACTTGTCACGTTTCCGCACGCGTGTTTTGTTTTTGTTTGTTTGTTGTTGTTGTTGTTGTTTTTGTTTCTTTGTTTCTTTGTTTCTTTGTCCAACTATCCCTGAGCGCAAAGAGAAACAGCTCACGGCCTTATAAACAACTTGCTCTTACCACATTGCTTGATGGCTTGCATCTGAATGGTTACACCTGGTTTTGAACCATATTTTTCTTTATTCGTACTTATTTTCCTGTGTTGCGAAAAAAATCCTTGCAAAATTTAATACCCTTATGAGAATTTACATAATTAAACAAATGAATGAGTAAATGTTGTTAAAAAGAGGGTATACCGTTTGTGGAGAAAAGAAACTTTCCCTGGAAGATCCTTTTGAGGATCTGGATGATGTTCGATCTACAAAAACTATTGGACGAGCGAACGACTGATTGTCTTTAGTGCACGTAAAAGTGTCAAACGTTCCTGTTTGAAATCAGTAAACCCCTTGTAAGGTACATGTATATGTCGATTATTCGTAACCTTTGTAGAGGTTTACAAAAAAAAATTGTTGACATTTTTTTGCGAAACTTAATGCCTTTTTTTCCATTTTGTCTTCTTAAAATCGTGAAATTAAAGCCTCGCGAAATATTGGCTTGCCAAGATCGTGAAATTAAGTACGCGCGAAATTATGTACGAGTGACGTAGTTTGACGCGAAGAGTGACTGTTTTTTTTTCCTTACCAGGCTCTTCGTGTATCCATGGAGGAACAGCGGCAGCGACAAGAGGAAGAAGCCCGCAGAGCGACAGCAGCCAGCGGAGAGGACACACCCACACCTCAGGCTGCTATTGCTGACAGTGAAGAGGCGATGCTTCAGCAGGCACTGTCCATGTCTACCCCTCAGACACCTGTGTTTGACTTCAGTGCCATGACAGAGGAACAGCAGATCGAGTACGCCATGAGGCTGTCACTGCAGAATCTGGAGGCTGCTGAGGCACAAGCTGAGGCAGACAATGATAAGGACACAGAGAAGGACAAGGATGAAAAAGAAGAGAGGCCTGGAGCAAGTGCCATGGAAACAGATACACAGGTTCCAGTTCAAATTCATCTTGTCTTTTCGTTCTGTAATCATCCAGAGGTTTCTTGATCAATGTGCTAGCTAGCTCATAGCACCATCAAAAAACATCTACTCCTAGGATATCTTGTAATACTCTAGCGGGCTTGAAAATCAAATTTTTGAAGGTTTAGAGTTATGCAGATTTTTTAACAACCCACGAAGGTAAAAATATTGCCCACAACGGCGAAAGTACATGTATATGCCACTATTGCTAATTGAGTATCAATCTGAATATGACAAAGTCATTTGCCATTTTTACACCACCTGAGATATGTACTTACCAGCTTATTTACTGAAAATTGTGGGCTAAAAATGTACAGACTACGGTTTTCAGTTCTCTAGTAAATTTATCCCTTACTGAGAGAATGCCAAGAATGAGAGCTTAGAATCAAACCACCAAAAAAACAAAAACAAACAAACAAGCGAACCTGAGCATGAACAGCGGTAAACGTGGATTAACAATTAGTGCAGCAGAACTTAGATTGTGCCACACCTTCGGGCGTGGCGTTCTTACATAACAGTCCCTATTTACTAGTTTTCAGATCAGATTACCTAAGGCTGGTTTCCATATGATGGCTACGATCCCTGCAATCGTTAGAAAAAACGTTCAGCAATCGTTGTGATCACATGGAAACCACACTTTAGCGATCGTAGCCATCACAGCATGTCACAACGATCGCTGAAGAGGGTTTCCATGTGATCGCAACGATTGCTGAACGTTTTTTCCATACATACATACATACATACCTACCTAAAT
The DNA here is from genome assembly GCA_964017195.1 of Siderastrea radians. Classification (NCBI taxonomy): domain Eukaryota; kingdom Metazoa; phylum Cnidaria; class Anthozoa; order Scleractinia; family Rhizangiidae; genus Siderastrea; species Siderastrea radians. Next base: position 58,162,061 of record OZ024887.1, on the reverse strand, counting down.
CGGTTTGATGAACGCTACGATCATCAAACTTGGAATGTGAATACCGTTTATTCTTCTAGAGTATTAGCCTGCGCGCAGACCTCTCCTATTTCCTTTGCTTCACACGGAAAACGATTAGCAACGGCGTTACGCAGACATCCCTTTTCCGCGTGAAGCAAAGGAAACAGGAGACGTCTACGCGCAGTCTACTGGAGTACGAGAGGGAAGGGCATTCGAGTATTGTAAAAGAAGAATACACCACTGGCAACGAAAATGTGCTCGTGAATTTGGAGTCCATCTATGTTTCCATTTAGTGGTTTTGTTACCCCTCGTATTTGGCAAGCACAGGGTTCCATTACCATGTTCTTTGCTTTTGTATATATCCAGGGAGATGACTCACAAGACATCACTGGGGTCATGTCGGACCCGGACTTTATCAAGAACGTCCTCAGTACGTTACCTGGCGTGGACCCCAGCAGCGAGGCCATACAAAAAGTCATGGTATCGCTGGCTCAACAGGACACTGCAGACGGGAAAGAAAAGGACCAGGATGAGCCTATGGACGAGGAGGATTCTAGCAAGGAAAAGAAAAAGGACAAGAAATGACGACACTAAGAACTCTATGTAAATAATCTTGTGCTTGGAGAAACAGTGGAGAGATGATAGAAAACATGATACTTTTTTTTCAGCCTCGCTAGGTGACTGCGGAGTTTTTTGCCTGCTGCGATTAATAAATTGTTTGAACCGATTTCTTGCTTGGTTCCTGTTTAGCGCGTTTAAAAATTACTTCCCGAAACATTGGAGTTTTTCACCGCGTCAAAACGCTGACATGTTTACCATCAATCGACAGACGTAGAAATTTTAAAAATCAACCGGCAAACGAGACGTTTTTTTGACCCTCAACTGTGAAATAACTTTCAAGTAACTTCCCATGTAGACATGCTTTTGGCTCGTCACAAATGTTTCTAGAACACCAAAAGAAAGATATCAACAGATTTTTCGCAAGAAGAGCAAACCATAATAAGTTTTAACGATTTTTGCGAACGTAACTGTAAACGTTTTCAAGTTATAATGAACTTCCATCTTTACCTACCGTGTCTACAGACAAATAATTTCCCTGCATTAGTGTAGTGTCATTGAACAAAACTTTGTAATTGTTTTTAGGTTTCCAGTACTAGGAATGCGATTTTTGGCCTTTAAAAGTGTTACTAAAGCATGAATAGCTCACGTAGTCGCTTAAATCCGTAAGTTAAAATCGATCCATTCTTGCGAGTAAGTCTAGAAACATGGTAAGGAAGGAGAAGAAACCCAACCTTTATCAAGCTGTTGAAAGCCAGGTATTCAAATTAAAAAGATGTAATGAATATGTAGCGAATTTTGATCCGTAATGTATTTAAAATGGTGTCGATTTTGCCCTCAAGGTAAACTAAGTAGGTAAATGGTTCGAACCTGCACCAAACGTGTTAGTCCTGAGGTTATCAGGCCGCCGATCTAGAAATTATTTTTTTCAATGTAAATTGGTTCTTTGATAAATTTTGAAGAGAAACAACAGCTTATGAATCTTGAGAAAACATATGTTGCTGGTTAAGGAGTTAGATTTATAAAGAAAACATTTGTGGTTGCAGTATAGTAACAACTAGAACTTCTACAGAACATTCAAGAACATGATGGCAAAGTCATCAACATGTGTTGTCAGTTCAGTTGTATTTTTTTCAGGGAGATGTACGTGAGGTTATTTCTAATATGTTTTTCAGTTGTCAGAGTCAACACCAGTCAATCAGTTTTAACGGTAATTGAAAATGAGTCGCTACCTGGTCCAAAAAATTATGATAATTGAAACATATATTCAACTCCGCAGTTAGTTTACAACAGAGGCAAACAAAGTCAATTAATGCCCTAGTGTTCAGCTATTTCCACAGAGACATCTATAACAGAATCATTTTCAGTTTTCGTTGACCCAAATTTTTCAATCCAGTCTCTATGAAATGGATGGAATATCTGAGTGAGAGATGTCTGTTTGATCAAATTATGTATTTATCGAGAGTGGATTGTTGCAGTTTTAAAACATCTGCCAACGTGAAGAAATGGTTTGGATTAATTCCGGATTCTCACACAAAACATGTGGGTACCAAAAGAGCGAAGATACTAATTCCGCCTTTAGAGCAGTTAAAAATTATGAGACATTCAACTTCTCTTATCACAAGTGGTGGTAGAAGTTTTAAAAAAAAAAGTTAACATGAAGATATATTTTTAGACCGTGCGGAGAGTTATAGGTAAACGAGTCGTAAGCGGTTGCTCCTGCGTGCTCTTTTCTTACCAACTCAATCGTTCTTATTCGGCAGTTCCCGGCTAAAAATAAACGTGGCAATCGTGGATAGCAGGCCTTATTGGTTAAAGGCTTACAAAAGAGCGCCGTATTTGTGTGTGTAAAATAGGCGGATTTGCGTGGCCGCCCCCTGACAAGGACGAGCGCGCGAGGGTAGCGCGCGCGACATGGGATATTATGAATATCCGCATCAGCCTGAGAGGGTATCCTTAGGCAGACAATCGAGAAGTGATTAAGGTATCATGTGCGAAATCACTACGAGCGAAAGCTCGCTTGTATCGCTTTTACCGGTGAAATCTGGATCCAGTCCCTATTACTTCCTTTTGGGTCTGCATTACAGAGACCGGACCCAAAAGCTTAGTTGCATAGATAGCATCCACAAGTACCGCGAGGATTTACGGCAATTTTCGTACAAATATCAGTAGTTGCTTGATTTTGAGAAGTCGGCTGGACCAAACACGTCCCTGTTGACGGTGATATGGAATAACTCAAGAGCTAAACAGTTAGATTTTGAGCTTCCAATAATTGATAAAATTAAATGCATTTAGAAAAATGGTTACCAGGATTGTCCCAGCGCGTCTTAGGGGCCGATTACATGAGGCGGGCTGGCTCGGCTGAGCAGTCATCTCGGCAGACAGAGCCAGCCCTTCTACCGAGCCAGCCCTAGCGCCCTTCTACCGAGCCAGCCCGGCGCGTCTTAGGGGCCGATTACATGAGCCGGGCTGGCTCGGTTAGCAGGGCTGGCTCGGTGTACCGAGATGACTGCTCAGCCCGGTATTACATGAGGCGAGCGGACTTTGGCAAAACCCGCAAAAACAGTTCACGCCAGAATCGGCTTAGGGCTAGAAAGAAGAAATGTGATTTATCAAATTGTCATGCAATCTCGATTATTGAATTTTTAGCCTTTCTCATTCACGGTTCACCGCACACAGGTGATATCAGCGAATATAACCCTGCTTTTTGCCTTGCAACTGGCCTCTTCTCGCTTTTTTTTTCTCTGTTTTCAATATTTTCTTTTGTGCACCACTATCTGAACGCCTGGAACAGGCTACCTAATAACGGAAATTGGTTGCCATGTTCGTGCCGCTGCGCACCCTGAAAAGTTTTTGCCACAAACCAAACGTTTTGTCCGAAAACCAGTTATTACTTCCGCTGACAATCTCATTCGCGTTTATGTAAGATATGAGGTGATTAGAATGAACTCTCGTTGGCAATTTACCCGGCCCCAATTTACCTTATGGGTGGGGGGGGGGGTCTAGGGTTGGGGCGAGGGGGAGCGCGAAAGGAGGAAGGAGGGAAGTTGCCAGTAAAAAAGAAAAAAAGGAACCCCTGATCGCAGGTTGGGTGATACACGTCGCCATTACCCAGTAAGTTACGGAAGGTTTCCCCATTTCTCCCCCTTCCCGCCCACCAGATCCCGTCCTCTCTTTCACTTCAACTCCCTCAGACATCCCACGGCCGTTTCTGCTGGGTTTTCATCTCCGGTTCTGTCGCCACGTTAATTCAACTGAGTTGATATAAATTGGCCACCATAATCGCGCTGATGCGGTTAATGCTCGAAACGTCAGCTTTTAAATTCACCGGCGGTGGCCAATCAGATTTATCATATCAACTCAGTCAACTGAGTTGATATCAAATTAATTGAACTGTTTCACTTCTCCCACGGGCACAGCACCACAGTTTCTTTAATAACGAACCCCTTTATTAGTACGTTCAAGGGTCTACAGGTGATAAAGAGCAAGGATACAGCTATTTTCCTGTTTTTTTGCTTTGTTTTGTTTTGTTTTTTCTTTTTCTTTTTCTTTTCTTTTTTTAGTTTTTTTTTTTTTTGGTGAAATGATTGCTTAGTTTATTTCTAACTCGCAGCTTTCTCATACATGGATAGCTTCTAAAGCACCAACCGGGATGATGTTAATTGAACGTTCCAATGGGGAACGAGCCACGATTAGATTTTAGCGGTTTTAACTGTGACAACGGAAGAACTTCAAGTTGCAATCCATTCCATCCTGGCTTTTCGTAGCCAAACACGCTAATCAATAGTTTTTTGTGCGGTAGAATAGTCATTTGTATAAAAATTGGATTAACAATTTTGGGCCTTAATCGATGTAAATTTGTCATCTGCATTTTCAATATTGTATGCGTGTATTATCGGTCTAGGTTTTATTTACTTTGTTTTGTTTCGGTTAGTAGGTCCACATCGGATTCGTGTTGCCAAATTATATTCTGCCAATTTTATAACCTGCTATACCAAATCAAGTATTGACTAATCGATTTATTCTTGCGCCTGATAAACGAGATGGATGGATTGATTGATTGATTGATTGATTGATTGATTGACTGACTGACTGACTGACTGACTGACTGACTGACTGATTGATTGATTGATTGATTGATTGATTGATTGATTGATTGATTGATTGATTGATTGATTGATTGTCACAACGGGAGGTGACTGCAGGTGGTGCATGGTTACCTTTGTTGACTTCAGACAACGGTTGTTGGCCTTCGTGATACACGGCTGTCCCGCTTGCTAGCCTCATTGGCCTATTTAATGACCTTTCATTAACATGGCTGCTTTTTAAATTTGTAGTAGACGTATCAACTGGTGCTCCGATCTTGTTCGATTTGAAAAACTAATCGCTCAACTAGGTCTTAAATCTCGATGGAGTGATATTTTATCGCAATATCCTCGGAGACAAGGTTTAATCCAGTTTATCTGTGAATTGCAACAGGTTTAATCCAGTTTATCTGTGAATTGCAACAGTGTTCCGGTGTAAAACAGCAGAGAGATTACAAATAGGGTCAACAGGCTTACAAAGCGATATCAAAAGCAGAACCATCTCCTTATGCGGAGATGCACCTCCAATCCACACACAGTACAGACAGCTTTCAGTCCTTACCCTTTATTACAACAAAAACTGATTCTCTATAGAGGGAGTAGGCCAGGGGGTAGGTCGGGGGGTAAGCCGGAGGTAGGTTGTTTTCATAAGCGTGAATTGCCATATTTTTTGGCGCCGGAAGACGTGACATGCATGCCTGAGTTTCTTTGCTAAGTGGCCGCGAGCAGCGATTTTTCATCATCATAACCTTGGAGGCGAAAACTGAATTTGTCTTGAAATGTGATTTTGCCAGCCACCAATGCAAAAAATCGAGAAAGATGATGAACTGGTATAATTTATGTGAAAACGGACAGTTTTATGTTACGTGAACCGTGATCAGACAGGCACGAAATAAAACTGTGACTCTGTAAAGTTACAGACGGTGGATGGTTCTGCCCGGGTGTTCTGTGCCTTCACTTTCTATAACTAAGACATCACAAACAAAGATTTGAATCTCCTTGCGCTCTTTTATGTTGGATCTGAGACTTTTGTGCTTTGCGTACATGACGTTCAACGGTTCCAGTACTCATAGTTTCAATACAATACAAGCTTGCTCGGTTGGCTTTAGGAGCTACTTATCGCACATACTTTTCATTGAATGAAATGATAAGTTGCGTGACTTGGATACTCGGAGACATGTCTGTGACTTCTAGAATTCGGATTCAATTCCGTCTAATCTAATCAAGTCTAGTCTAGTATTGATAGATGGATAGATAGTTTATTTTAATAAACTATACTTTTAAAAAAGTATTTACATAAACAGCCTACTAGCGCTGATATTAAGGTCATTGCCCCGAAAAAAAATTTAACATACGATTTTTGTCAAACTTTCACGAGTTGTTATCTATCGTGCATTGTTTTGAAATATAAAATAAAAAGAATAGGTCCCCATGTCCGTTTACGAGATATCATCGTCTCAAGTTACCCCGTAATTCCATGCAATTTCGCCTAACAAGCACATGTTTATTTGATCAGTTTACGCTACTTTCCATAGGACAAGCAAATCTTGAAACACTGTACTAGATGTAAAATATCGATAACAAGAAACAATTTACTAGATGTTTTATGGCAGATGCTCGAAGCATCACATGAAATTGACTTCAAACCTTCACGTGCGTGTTCTTGAGGTCGTAATTTCATCTCCATGAGTAACGCGTTTCTAGTAATAATTTTTTTTTCAAACATGTGTTTTTTTTTCTAACTCTTTGAACAAAAAGAGGATGAACGGTAGGTCAAAAATATGTGGAAAAAAAGGTAGGTCACCGTGCTTGTTTAAAAGTAAATGACTTTTCTTTTCTCTGATTAGCTTAGCCTCATAGGAAACCTATTGGGCCCTGGACGTGCGCGCGCTAATGATGCAGCAAATCGTGCGCAGTAGGTACGGATGCGCAATGCAATACAGGGCAATGACCTTAATAATAAATTAATAAAACAAAAAATATAAAAAACACTATGTTAAGTCGTAGACAGGCCCGGGGCTCCGGTTTCTGTCGCATGAATCGAACATGAAACAATTAGGAGACTCCGTCCTTTCCCCTCGGGGGATGCCAGTCCCCAGTTTTAGGGTTAGCCTCAGCCTTTCGTCGTCGGTACCCATTTTACTTTTTATTCGCCAAACATTTCAAGTTTTAAATGTAAAGAAGATCCTCTTAGTTATTAACGCAACTTACGCAGTTACGAAAAGAAAGCCTGAAAAAATCAGGCCTGATTTTTTCAGGCTTTCTTTTCGCAACCGCGTAAGTTGCGTTAATAACTAAGAGGATCTTCTTTACATTTAATTCTTCATTCTGCAGTTCAAATATATGAATTTCATATATTCATAATTTCATTTCAAGTTTTGTTGTTATCGTTGCTTCTTTGTTTTTGACAATTGTTCCACCGTCCACTAGTCCTACAATCCATATTCCCGTTCTTATTCTGCCCCATTATTGATCCCCCGGGACAATAAACCCCTTGAGGAATATTAAAGAGCGATTAGCTTTTGTTTGTTCGTGGCTCCGTGCTTGAATGCACATCAAAACGTGGTATCGTTCTTTTTCTTGCCTGAGAAAAATATAGATCAGAGTTTAGAATGGCAGTGGTAATCGGCATGATAACGAAACATGGAAGCTTTTTATAGTTAAAAGTGACTTAAATCACGCAGTAGTGGAAATTTTTGTAAACACTTTGTCATCTGTGGTCAAAATATAGAGCCAGACGTCATGAAGAGTAAATTGTTTAAAAAATGCATGCAACGTAAATTAAATAATACAGTTACAGTTTCTCTTTTCTACAACTTTTCCCTTGCATATTTAAAAAGGACGTGGTTAAAAAAGTGTATAGATCTTTTCTTCATTAATCTAGCAATCTTGTGAACATTCCACAAAAACTGCTCCCAGCATATGCTAGAAACTTCGCGGAGGACTTGCGTGACAGACGCGAAACACGCGCGCGGTCAAAGGTGAAGGCCTTTTATACATCCTTGACTCAGTTTTCGCGTGAGCAAAACTTGTCCAATCTGTAGCCCCGTGGTGCTGTATTATGGCATAACGCGTGTAAGCTGATCAAGAAAACAGTTAAAATCAATATATAAACAAATCGTGCACTCTTATCCTTGGTGGCGATGTCTGTCAGAGAAACTCCCCCGTTGTTGAGTAAACACAAGGCCAATCCCTAGGAATTCGGCCATCGCATTTAAAACTGAAACTTTTTATAGAGTTAGAATTGCTCTACACCATCTACTATTACCACCTAATTGCCGTTTGGAATGTGCTAAACGAAATATACTACAATAATAAGATATTGATTACAACCCGATAAAAAGATTCAGTACCACTGAAAGGGCGGGTCCCAGCAAGTTGACAGATGCGCCACTGTCAGCGAACCCGATCGGCTGCGTGGTTTTATTTCAGACTCAAGGAAAATCATCGGGCAAATTGAATCTTTAAGATATCTGCTGCAATGAAAACTGCTAGACAGATATCTCGCAGTATGAAGAAGTTATGAAATAAGCTTGAGCTTTACACACAATACACCCTTTTCTTGGACACCACGTGAGTGTCTTGCACATTACAAACATGTTTATTGCCTGCTTTATCTTTTTTTGAGAAAATATAATTTTTCTATACTTTGTCTGATGTTTTGATTGCAGAACATTCGTGTGGATAAAATCTGGCAATCTACATCTACATGAACCCTCTCTCCAAAAGCGGGGTTTTCCTCTTTTTGTGATTTCGATCATGCGGGAAGAGTGTCTTCCAGCCTGCCTTTATAAGCCTGATAGTGGTTTTTTGTCACAAAAAGCCATAAACATATCAATCTCTTCAAAGTGCAATCTCTCTAATTTCTGAAAATGTCGCGTCAAAGAAAAATAGAAGCTTTCGTGCGCGAAGGAAATTTTCCAAAAAACAATGTTTTGCGCGCGATCAATGATCGTGACCACGTGACGTCTCTTACCCAATGAGAGAAAAGTTCACATATTTGACTTCGAGTGCTACGCATGAGCAGTGAAGATTCCCGAGTTTTCTGCGCGTGCTTTGGGCGTTTCATGAAGGTGTGATCGCCATTCAGAAAACGCTTCGTTCCTGCTTTGGCCTCATTACCTAAGCAGAATTCGCCAAAATGTCGACACCGAAAGGTAACAAACCGCTGATCGAAGGAAAAACGAGGCGTTTTAGCGCTCCTGCGAGAGGCAGAGGAGTTCGAAGGCCGGAAGATGTTGTTCGCGACGTCCGCGGTTTGAAGCTTCGACAGCGTGTCTCTCTTGTGTTGAACGACAAAGTTCTTCGCGACGAGTTGGAAGGTCTTGTTCAGAACTATGTTCAGAATGGTCCTAAAACCAGTGGAGAAGGCGTCCGTACCTATCAGGATTTCCTTATACCCTCCAGTACGTATTACGGGGGAGGAATGTCTGCCGTTGTTACTCCTATTGCAGACATCAGGGGCTCCGATACCCTGAACTACTCCAAGCAAGAAAGGTTACTGCGCTGTAAACTGGCCGCTACGTACCGTCTGGTAGACCTGTTTGGATGGACTATTGGCATATATAGTTTCATCACGGTGAGTTTCTTTAAACCTGGCCCGTTTCTATCGGTAGAACTGGAATACAAGGTATTTGTTTTGTGTTATTTTGTCTCGCGCGTGAATGCTCTGTCACAATAGCTTAATATTTTCAATGGCTTACACGGACGCGTACGTGACGATCTTGATATGCTTTAATTCCATATGGTTAAACTTTTCCGGAATCTTTCACTGCTGTGGAAAATTACACGTTTGTTCTGCTGGTTTAACAAGTAAATAATGATCTTACAGTATAGTACTAAGTGTTTCATCCTGTAAAACTAGTCTACTATCTACGTTTGTCTAACAACAGTAAATTGATGCTGTGTTATTTTTTCCAGATTCGCCCATCGGCAGATCAAGAGAGCTTCTTGATTCACCCCTTTGGACTTCTGTACAACGAGGTGACAGCATCCAGTTTGCTGAAAATTAATCCCGATGGAAGTGTGGTTGATCAGGGCAGCACTAATCTTGGTGTGAATAAAGCTGGTATTTTGCTGCATTCTGCGATTCATGGGGCTCGAAAAGATGCCAGGGCCATCATTCATATACACCAAGAGGATACACTTGCTGTAAGTTTACCTGTAGCTTCCACCACCAAGATTTGTTGTTGTTAACTGGAGTAAGTTATAAGGTGTTAATGTTGTTTTTTTCGAATTTTTTTTCGATCAAAACAAGACCTTCATGTTTGCAGCTAGGAATGTGCTGCTTTTTCTACCATTCACAATATCCCTTTGCGTAAAATTAGCGTTGTTCATTTTGTCAGATTTATTTTTTTCCTCCTGGTAGTTTTAAAATCGCCGTGCAAAACTAAAGCAAACTTAGCTTAATTTTTTCGCGCGACTTTTTGTCATTTCAACTGCAGGGGTCTAGTGCAATTCTGCAGAATCGCGCTTGCTCATCGAACGCGCGTAAATTGCGGGTGTTCTTTCGTCTCAGTGTATGAAAATTACTGCAATTCTCTCGTTCAAGAGATTTGACATGTAAATTTACATATTCGATGACGAAGAGCAACATAGAGCGTGGCTTTTGTGTAAAGTAGTTTTGTGTGAACCGTTCCGTGTGAACCGTTCCGTGCAAGAAAACCAACCAAAAAGCTGGTTTCGAACGTAACTTTTTCGTAGACATGTAGCACATTTGTTTGCCTTGATATTACAGTCGGATATTTTTTGGGTCAAATTTCATTCTCGTTAACGCAGAAAAATGCTTCCACTTTCGAATTGATGTGCCTTCTCTCTGGTAGAGCGAAAACTTTGGCATCAGAATATGGAGTTGGCTTCATAAAAATGAAATTTTAATTATAGGTAAAGAATGCAGTTCAATCGATGCCTTGTTTGAAGACATTCTAGTCTGTGGTTGATGATATTGATAAGGGAAGGAAATCTGCAAGCATTCCTTATGTTATATTTCACGGTAAAGTTTGTATTGGTTCAAGCAGAAACAACTGTGAAAAAACGCAATCCACGACTCATATTTGTAGTCTGTTTTGCTATTCATCGTGTATTTGCATGTACCGTCTATCACCTGTTTCATTATAATCTAGGGTTCTTTGATTTGAATAAATTTCCTATTCATGGCATTGGGAAAGACAATAAATTAAACATCTAAATCGATTACTGGGTGAGCGGGAGAACCTTAGATTTTCATGTATGCACGTGTTTTCTCAAGTCTTTGCTTCTGCGATTGCTAATCAAATGTTTTTGTGAACAAAGTTCATTTTAGTTTAGACTTGTGGCTCTTTCTAGGAAGGTCAAATTATTCTGGAACTTTCCCCATGAAGTTTTCTTCCTTTGATGTGACACTGGTCTGGTATAAATTATTTTAGATTAAAAGTTCATTATGCCTGGTTGTTTTAGTTAACAATTTACATTAAACCCTTTTGAACAAAGCGTACTATCCATTATATTTTGTAAATATTTTCCTAAAGGGGAGTAAAATATTGGCGATGATAATCATAGTGCACCCAATTCAATTTATCTCAGTTTCCTCTTCCAAAAGTTTTAGATAATTTTAGTTTTATTAAAGTATGTGAAGTTTGTGGTTCCTCATCAGTTATACTTTATGCTCTCAAACTTGACATGAACATTTCTTGTACTTCCCATGTCTGATATTTATTTCCAAGAAAGTCATTACTTGTAAAAATTATAGCTTCGTGTGTGTATTTCCAGAGGTTTATTTTTGTTCTGAAATTAAGCATGTAAAGAATTTGTTTTAAAACATCTCACCATCTTTTAGGGTTATTTGTTTCACGAAAGGAATGGTAACTCGCAAAACCCTGTCATATCTAGTCTAGATTTCAAGTCAAAGTTGTCAAAGGGCAAGTCAACTTGTACTCATAGAAGTAGAATTGCATTTAGTTAAAACATGAATTACTCCAATTTTCTGATAAATGTTGAAGATGAAAGATGTGAGGACTTATTTCAACATGGCAGCAAAGAAATGAAGTTGTCATGAGTGCTATTTTACAGTGTTAGTAATTCCAAATATGCTCCATGAACAGACCAGAATTCTGAGTTAAAAAAGCATAATTATATAATAGAAACATAAGTTGAAAGTGGAGAAATAAAATGGTAATTACTTTTGCTGCAGCAGTTGTGACTAGAAATTTTATCAACAGCTAACATTTGGGCTAAAAAATTTTTACCATCTAGTTGACCCCATCCTGAAGAGCAAATGAAATTTTAAGTTGTGTTACATGTACATGAACTGAAGTTATTCATGATCATCCCTTGTTTACTTTTGTTGATAACATCCACTCTACTTTTAATTCCTTGAGCAGTAGGTTCTGATCTTGCTGTTTGTCACTTTTTTTCAGGTATCAGCCATGAAATGTGGATTGCTGCCAATCTCCATGGATGCACTTATTGTAAGAGTCAGTTTTTTATTGAACTATGTGTGCAACATCATGTTTGCATACAAAGTTGTTGTGTTGTCCAGTCAAATCCAAGACCTGTGGAGGCAGAGTCACGGTTGTGAATCTGAAACATGACAATTGCGACTTATCCTCATTTGTTTTCTTTTTCTTTTTTTTCTTTTGTTATTGTTGTTGTTGTTGTTTGTTTTGTCACTTTGTTTTCCTAGTTGAAGCAGAAGCTGTGGAAAACTTTTTGACAGGATGTCGAAACATTTTACAGAATTACAATGTGAACTGGAAGTTATGCCTTCCCTGATTGGCTAAATAACATTTTTTGTCAGATAAATAAACAATACAAAATGACATTTCATGATGTCCTCATTAAGTTAAATGCATATTATCTCAAAAAAGTATCAGGAAAAGCACCATTATTTACAGTTTTTGACCTTTTTGTGGGCTTTAAGACTAATGAAAACAAAGCATAATTTGGTACATAACCGAGTCAGAAGGGGCATGGGTCTATTCCTGATTTAACGTCACAAGCTGCTTTACATGCGATGCAAATCAGTTTGTGATGTCATATCAGGAATATAGACCCACGCTCCTCACTAGCTTAGTTGTGTGACAGATAATGGCTAGATTTTGTAACTTTTACAGCCGATAAAAAGTCAAGATTTGGTTTAAAAAAAGGCACAAATATGTGTTTCAAGCAGGTGCAAAGATTTATTTTAGCAAAAAAATGCTTTGCAGTGGTCATAAAGACACTGAAAACATTATTTTATTGTCAATATTTGCTTGGTTTTGTATCCATAAAATTTTTATTTATCAAAGTATAGTTTTGTTTTCAAGCTGCATTTCATGAGAAGGAATTAAGTATTCATTGAAAAGAAAGCATTCTTGCCATATAATTTTCTGCAGACATTTTTCTGTAGAATATTTAACAATGTAAAGAAGTGAAAAAATACGGTTCAAGGAAGTTGTCTCAGTTTGGTTTTGGCATTAGCTTAACCCATTACCCCCCGCGTGTTTTTTGAGCGCGTCGCTAAATTAGCAGTTGGTAATAAACAACCCCATGTGCAGTACGAAGCGACAATTTATAGGCTCGAAAACACAACACTCACTTGATCTAGAATAGTTAAAATTTCTCACTTTCGAATAAAATACACCAGCTGTCAATTAAGAATTAGCCAAAAATACAATCTCAAAGTCTAAATTTTGAAAATTTACGCAAGAGATTACGCATCTTGTCTCACGCGTGAAATCAAACCGCAGCAGAGGATTTGTGTCTGTTTAGGTCAGATTACTATTTTTCGAAATTTCATGAACGAAGATTCACAGAAGAGGAGACAGTAAGCTTTTCTGAATAATACATTTGTTAATACACGCCTTTATTCGTTTCTGAAAACCAAACGCGTTCAATTCTTTCTTCGAGGGAAGCTACGCGCAAGCGATTTCGCTCGATGTGCAGGTTATTTTGAAGAGCATTTACTGATGCGAACTGTGCACGTTTTTCAAAACTTTTACGAAAACTTTAAGAAATACAAAGAATCCTTCAATTAAGAAGTTATCTCGGTAAAAACTTACAATCAAATGTGTAATTTACTCTACCGTAGACTCGTAGAAGTGCTTGAGCATTTCCCAGAAAGTCCGCAGCTCGAAAAATCTCTTGTGATGGAAGATTGTCCTTCGCTGTGACAAAACGGCAGTTCGTCCTCGAAAGATGTTTTCTTCGCTCTAAAAGCTCTAAATTCCATCGCTTAACTTGTCGAGTGTTCCTTAGAGCTTCTTCTTTCGATTTTTAACTTTCAAAAGGTAATCCTTCCTTCTGAGAGTGAGATATTGCCATCTTGAAAATTCACGCGTGAAGAGCACGGCAGCCATTTTGAGTGAAATGTGATCTTCTTGGAGAGTGACAAGAAGTCTTCCCTTCTAGGACCCCCTCAAGCCTTCAAATATATGCGCAGTAGGTGGATTCTGATTGGTTGAACATTCCCAAAGACAACTAGGACAAAAGGGGACCAAAAAAGCCTTTCTAGGGGAGGCTGGGGCCAAAAGCGAACACGTGCAAAATCAAGGCCGGCTCAGGCCGGCACGGACGTTAATGGGTTAAGAGTCTTCTATATCCTAAAGAAATGCAGAAAGCATAAGACAGATGAAGAATGTGAAAAGCACTTTCTCTCATGCATTCTCTCATAAAAATGGTTTAACCTTAATTGAAGGTGGTGTAGGCTTTAGGACTTTTGCTTTGATTACTGTAACTTTTACTTGCTCTTTCTTCTTAATAATAGGAGGGCCGGGGATAGAGGGTGTTTTTTGTAGTTGTGTAAAATCCAGAGGGATAAGGAAGGGTGTGGCCCCCAAATCAAGACATTGCATGGTGAATCAAGTTTTGATTTCATGGGTGAAACTTGACTAAATCTAAGCTTTTTTGTGGACAACATGAATTGTGTCAGTTTGCATTGAAAAGTTCTTGTTTGAACCATGTTATAAATAGAATGTTTCTTGTCTCCTGTTGAGTGCACTTCGATCTCTTTTCCAGCTGGGTGAAGTTTCCTACCACGATTTCAGAGGCATTTTCACCAACGAAGAAGAAAAGGAGTCAATAGTGAAGGATTTGGGTGAAGAAAACAAGGTAAAATTAGTTGCAGTCCTGGTGTTGATGAATAAATATCACTTTTAGGCATTAGTTATTATTAATGCACCTGAACCCTTTGCATTCCCTTTGTGGCTTGCAGCTATCCTAACCCTGCGGTTCCGAAATGCTCAATCTTTCACTTTCAATCTTCGCTTTAACAAAACAATCCTGCCTTCTCCAGGCTACTTGCGTTCAATGCTCCAGTACAATGAAACCTGTTATTACACACCTTTTGGGGGGCAGTGTCCTTATTAATGGGCTGTCTTTATCCTGAAGGTGTAATTTAAGTGAAATAAATGGGTCGTAGGTAAGAATTAGTGTCTGTAATAACGAGGTGTCCAAATTAAGTGGCCATCCATAAAATGGTCTTTGACTGTATTACTTTTATTGTCTATTGGTGTAGCATGTGTTGGATCACAGTGTGCCAATTCATTTGTTGTTGTTGTTGTTGTTTTAATTCTATTATTTTAAGTGTTTTTTTCTCTATCTTAAGGTCATGATTCTGAGAAACCATGGTATTGTCATTTGTGGAGAAACTATTGAGGAAGCTCTTCATATTGCAAATAGCGCTGTCAGGGCTTGTAAATACCAGGTGAGGTATTTCAGTGAACGTTGTTAGCTGTTAGAATCAACCGACCAAAAGCAAGAATATCTGGAAAACACCAACAGTGCCCACGAACTGTAATTTTGCAAAACAAATGCAAAAATTAATGTGGAATCCTGTATTCTCCCAAGTAAAGTACACAATGTACTTATTGAATAATGAAAATCGTTCACATAAGGTTGGATTCAAATGAATGCTGAACTTCAAATAATTATTAACAATAATTATTTCCCAAAGTGGAGATGAACGTTGGGGGATATTTGCTGAGCCACGAAGCAGCGGGGTAAATATCTACTGCTATTCACCAACACTGAGGTGAATAATTGTTTTAGCATACACCAAACCAGTGGATAGCCAGCACCAAATAATTGCTTTTTTTTCTGAGAAATGAGGAATAACGCATGCACAAAATCGTCAGAGGCTTCTATGATTAATTTTATTCGCTCGCGGGCAACGAAAATTATAAACAAGGAGCCCGCACGGGCGCCTGAAACTTGTGACTCTTGCCAGACCTTGCCAACTTCCAGTAAACGAAACGATAAATTCCCTACTAGTTCTGCGCTTTTGAAACGAAAACACCGGCGATAAAAAGTAAACAAACAAGCACATGTGTTGAAATTTGCTTCTGTGCAGACTTCCGCTGCAGTGCAGGTTAATTTTCTCGTCTGAAAATGATCTCGAATGAATTTAATGGTTGCAGGAAAACCTTCGGTATAAAAATCATGACCTTCTTCCCGTCGTTTTGCTTTTAGAAACGTGGCTGTTGAATGTATTTTTAGCGAGCAAGATCTAGGTTTCAAATTACACGTGATATATGCAAATTTTACTTGCATCTACAACGCAGATTGATTGTAGCGTTTTCTATCGATACGAACAGTACACTCAGCTACGAAACGTTTGGGATTTTTAAGTTTTTTTCATTTGATTTATAGTTCTGAATAACTGAAGCTCCCTAGTAATTAAAAAGGTTACAATCATTCAATACAATGCATATTTTACTCCGTCCGTCACACAACGTTTCACTGTACTGCGTATTCAAATTCCCGGTGGGTCAAATTTCAACCAAAATTTGCATAAAGTTGTTTACGTGAGCGCTTTGAACTTTTTAAAAACTTTCATCGGACTCGAGGAGTTTGCCCGATGTATTTATTGGAAAAATTACAATCCCAAATCGAGGTGCGTGTTCGGTTCGTGTCGATACGATGGAATAGAAGTGTCATTCCAGGAGAAACGGGACGATTGACCTGTGTGAAGTGCAGTCGCTTCGAGAGAAAGTCGATTATTTACCCGTTTGAATCAGACACGATTCATCTAAACACTACTGATTTTGATGTGAGCCGTTAAAAGCCTCCAATTTTCAGCCGTTTATCGATCGACCGCTTCACTAAAAACATCCGCTGAATACATTGACAATAAAATAATAAGATGAACCATTCGCAACAACCAGCCGTTAGAGCGTTAAGGAAAAGCGTTCGATTGTTTGGACCAACCGTTAGAGCGTTAGGACAAATCGTTAGAGCGTTAGAACAAATTGTTAGAGCGTTAGATCAAATCTTTAGAGCGTTAGGACAAATCGTTAGACCGTAAGAACAAACCGTTAGAGCGTTAGAACAAACCATTAGAGCGTTAGAACAAATCGTTAGCAATCCGTTAGCTATCCGTTAGTTTTCTAACGGATAACGGATAATCATTAGTGTACGTTTTCCCAAAGAAGGTCACATTTAACCGCTGCACATGCAAGGCTTCTAATTTCACTTCGACAGGTTATTCCACAAACGTATTTTGTCACCGAAATCTGCTGGATTAGTTAACTGCTAACAGGGGTTTCAATAGTAGCCGGGTAGCGGGTAGATCTACCCGCTTGCAACGGGCCGATTACCCGCTTGGAGCCTTCACACGAACGTCAAGTAAGACCAGATAATTTCATCTCAGCTTCGAATTCTTGCCAAAAAATTTGGCAAAATAGGTTTTATTTTATAGGAAAACAAAAAGAAATGAAAAAGAAAAGACATTCTGGCACCTTCCAAGCCTTCTGGCCCATGAAAGTTGAAGCAAAGTCTGCAAAACATGTAATAAACATCGCTTCGGAAGCTACGTCAAAAAAAATGTGCAAGGCATCTCAGCTGAAATCGACGGGAACTGGGACAGAGTGTGAATACTAATGGCGGCCAAAAGGCAATCGTTGTTTGCATATTTCACGCCAGTGTCAAAACGAAAGAGGTCAAACGAGACTGACTCCTCCCAAGGTTAGTTGAGGATATTGAAAGGAAAACCTTCGGTGGTTATATCGTTCAAATGTTAATATTATGCTTCGTTTTTGCGCCAATATATTGTTATCGTTCGTCGATGGAATTGAATAAAATGTATCATGTTCAGTTACTTGCCTTGTGTTGTGTCTTAGTTCGGCCAACTGATCTCTTTTTCCGCAGAAAGTGGTTCATTAGATAGTGAAATCAGTCAGTCACTAACCTCAGCGAAGGAAAAGCCCCTTCCATCTTCAAAGTCTGGTGAGAGTGTAGCAGCTGTTGTAAAACCCGCTACATCCTACGCAAGAAGCGAGACGAGCATCGATTTCTGTGATCATGATTCTGTGTTGAAGCTGTTCGGGCCTTCGGAAATCGTCCACAGTTATTACACTTGTAATAAAAATAATTGTTTCAGCCTAACTGAAAGGGAGCAGAAAAAAAATTCCGCCCTAAAACGAGACCGTTTCAAGCACCAGTGGATAAGAGATGATAACTTGGCATTTGATTCATGTACTGGCATGTGGTGGGTGATTTACAAGGAGGAATCAGATGATGAGAAAGGGGGGATGTTTTGTTTGTTGTGTAAGAAGCACAATACTGCAAACCTGAAAAACAACAGCAAAGTATATAACCTCATACCCGCACAGCGCCTGAAAACAGATGCTCTAAAAGATCATTCAAAAAGTGCTCAGCATGCAGCAGCTGTTCAGGCAGAGATGCTCAGCCGAGTGTCAATTTTTCACAAAGAAGTCGAGGAACAAGTCAAGAGCAAAGATGAAGTCCTACAGAATGCATTTATGTCGGTATACTGGTTGGCTAAAGAAGAGATGGCCAACAAGAAGTTTCTATCACTTCTCACACTTCTCCAAATGCTTGGGCTTGAAAACATGAAGCATTTTCGTCATCACTCCGCTGGGTCAACTATCGAGATTTTCTTGACTCTAGGCAGAGTACTGAAGCAGAGAGTGGTTGAAGCGCTAAGGAAATCAAAAGCATTTGGTCTATTAGTTGATGAGGTAACGGACATTTCGGTCATGGAACAGTTGATAGGTTTTGCTCAGTATGTCTCAGATGATGGGGAGGCTATGGTGAAATTCCTTTTTGTCGACAATGTTTTGGAGGACTCCTCTTCCGCCAATGCTGAGACAATCACTAAGTGCATTTCTAACAATCTGGACAAATGTGAACTTGACGTTCAGAAGATGATGAGCCTAGTAAGTGATGGCGCCAAAGTAATGACTGGCGAAAGAACAGGTGTGGCTGCCCGACTGAAGCAAATCAACAGCAAGCTAATTAATGTGCACTGTGTCTGTCACAGACTGGCCCTTGCTTGTGCTGGTGCAAGTGATGAGACAAAATACATCACACAAGTCGAAGGAGTCCTTTTGCAACTCTGGAAGTTTTTTGCTAAATCGCCTAAGCGGACTGCTCTTTTGGTGAAAGCACAAGAGTCATGGCGCAAGATGAAGCTATCAGAAAAAGCAAGGTCTGTTGTGGCGAAAAAGGTGCGAAAAGCTTGCAGAACACGTTGGCTGTCAACAAGCAATGCTGTAGATGGAGTGTATGAAGACTTTGTTCCTATCATACAGGCTATCAATCTCGCAGATGAAAAAGATGGCTTGGCGACGTATCTGCTGTCCAAAATGAAGAGCTTTAAGTTTATTGGTACGATATATATTTTGAAGGCTGTCCTTCCAGAGCTTGCTGCATTAAGCAGAGTATTCCAGCGAGGTACCGTCAACTTTGGCCATATCCTACCAGCTATCACCTACACCACTGACAAGCTAACGAAGATAGCACAAGACGAAACCCCCATCACCCAACTTCAGGTTGATATTCAGGAGAATGGACGGCTCGGTACCTGTGAGTTTAAAAGCAATGACCACGAGATACAAGTTCTTCGCAACCTTCTAAAGAAGTACACGCAAGCCCTCAAGGAGAACATTGATTCTCGTTTCAAGGATGCGATGCCAGTGGTCTGTGCATTTGCCATCTTTAATGCAAATGCCATTCCAAACCGTCGAACAGCAGAGTTTTTAAGCTATGGGTCGAAGGAAATCGGCACATTGTCAAACCACTACTTTCCAGGTGACAAGGAAGCTCAGCAGCAAGTGAAAGCAAAGTGGGAGAAGTTAAAATACGATCTTCTTTTGTGGAAAGCGCAGATTTCTCAGGAACTTGACAACATCACTCCAACTGAGTGGAGTCTGAAGAGGCTACTTTCCATGCGCACAGAATATGGCCACTTCTACCCTAAGCTTGTGTGGATTGCAGAAATCATTCTTTCTCTTCCTATGTCAAATGCGTGGCCTGAGAGAGGGGCTAGTGCTGTTAAGAGGGTAAAGAGTCGACTCCGTAGCAGTATGACTAATCAGATGTTGGAGGTGCTGCTGCATATCTCCATCAACGGACCACCTGTCGGTGAAGCACAGGAACTTGTTAAAGAAGCTGTTGAGGCCTGGAGCAACGCAAAGAAAAGAAGGAAACTCCCGCCATCTGCAAATCCAGGTGGCACATCTTCTGGAAACTCGCAGGGTGAAGTTCAAACCATTCTTGTGGACTCTGCTGTCCAAACCGATATCCAGGTCCAGGAAGATGAAAAAGTTGAAGAAGCAAGTGTGCAAGCAGAGGTGGAAGCTGCTGTTGAAGCTTTTAAACTTGCAGACCACCAAGCAAGTTATGATTCGGATGATTCTGCTTTCGAAAGTGAAGATGAATGCTAAGCACTCGATCGCTATTCTAGGGACTCGTGCTTTCTTTCGTAACAGTATATTTTGAAATTACAACATAAACAGTGGAAGAGATTTTCCACATTCCACCTTGTATTTAGGTTTGGGACATGACTTTTAGGTAAGACTTGTTGTGCAAGTAAGTGATTAGTAAAATTATGTTCCAATAGGTATAATCAAGAAGGTTTGTTATGGTTAAAATCTGGTAGAAAGTGTTCAAGCAGTAAAAGGCTCGACTCTTGAAAGTCTTGAAAATCAAGTCGTAAATTAAGTGACTTCAGACTGATATAAGTGATATAAGACACTCAGTTACATACACTGTTTAGGTTGCTTCTGTGTTTTTGTAATGATATATGCGACTAAAATATAACCATGTTTCTCTATAGAATAGATTAAATTTTTTTTTGATTTAAGGATTAACCCTGAGCTAAAACTACATTAAACTTAGACCATTTTAAAGATACCAGTTGTGAAAGTGTTGAAAAGTAGCACCTCAATAGAAATAGTTGACTGTGACTACTTTATTGTAACATAATTCTCTTCAAATTTGTTTAAATTAGTTGACTTGGGAGCAAAAAATTGAAACAACAAAGCAACAAAAAAAGACCTGAAAATGCATGAAAATGCATCTGCGAGAGTCTAAAACTTCAAAATTTTCCGGGGGAGCATGCCCCCGGACCCCCTAGAGTCGAAGGCCCTCTGGGCCTTCGCCAAATGTACCCGCCTGTTACTCTTAAGTACCCGCTTGTGCAAAAACTTATTGAAACCCCTGTGCTAATATTTTGTGGCTCTCGTGTGTTTTTAAATTCGATAGTGATCTGTCGAAATTGAGACAAAAACTTGCCGATCGTTCGATCTGAAGCGCACACTTCATGCTTTGTCAACAAAGGACACAAAGCGCTTGTCAACTTTCTTCGGCATTTATATTTTAAATCGATAGAATCAAGTTTTATAGTGAATGAAATTTTGAAAGCGATGTGTGAATAGGCTGTGAGTTAACAAATTTCCCTCGAAAATTCTTGATTTTGGATGGCATCATTCGTTAGTAGCAGACGTGACAGGTTTCAAATTACACATGCACCTTGTTGTGAAGTTATGCAAATTTGTGAAGTTATGCCAATTGTTTTTGTCCATGTGTTTCAGCGAATTGAAGGTAAATTTTACCGCTTGCTTGATAAAAAAAAACTAAATCGTTTTACTTTATTGAAGCGAATTTACTATGTCGCTTGCTAAAAGAAACTTCAAACACGTTCTCTGTTTTCAGTTTTTACCGAAAGCGATGTGTCGATCGCTGATGTCGCGAGCTCGAGCTCAAACACAATCTTATTTCAATCATCTTGTTTATGGTGAACTAACAGGTATATGTGTTGGATATGAATTTTGAAACTCGCCAATCGATTTTTATGTTCTACTGATGACAAAGCCAAAGAAATTTGGCAAAACATGTCGCAAGTGGAAACGAAAACTACAGACATAGTCAGTCGATTGCGATGTATTACGTCGCCAGCTATGAAAAATAAACTCAAACTCATACGCTTGAAGTTAGTTCTAATATTTGTGTAAAGGAAAACCAGAAACACATCCAATCCTTCTTTCTTGGTGTCGCACCAAAGCACCGAAGTGTCCGAAGTGCAGTTGCTAACCCGTGAAAATCGCTTCGCGAATTTCATCGGTAAATCATTCCTAATTTATGCCAAAATTGCCGCTTCAGTGACTCTCGCGCTACGCGATTCGGATAGCGCGCGACGTGATTCTCGTAGCGCGAAACGTGATTCGCGTAGCGCACGAAACGAGACGCGACTGATAACTTTCCTTTGGGCAGTACTGTACTATCCTGAGTTTGAGTAGCCAATCAGAGTGTGCGAAAAACACCATCCACTGGTTTGGTATACACCCAATTGAAAAAACGTTGTCGGGTAAAAACCATAAATCATTGACAATGAGACCCAATGGTGCTCTGGGAAGTGTGAATTCTTTCCTCTATTCTTAGTCATGTGCACATTATAATAACTCAGCATGCCTTAATTTGCTTTTTAAATTATCTTGGAAAGAAAATATGTCAAATATCAAGAAATGATACCCAGTAGCAAACTTGCCCGTGCCATCTTCCCAGAGTTCCATTGTGTCTCATTGTCCATTGTTTACACGTTTCACCTGACAACGTTTTTTCAAACAGGTATATACTAAATGCCGATACTTCAATGAAATTTTGGTTGTGCTTACTTGAAACTTAACCTGGTAGACAGCATTTATTTAGGGCCAGGTGTTTAGTTGAGAAAATACAGTAAGGTCAATACTACTAATTTGGTGTATAAAATGATAATTCTGAATATTCTGTCATCACTTTAGGTGAAGGCTGTTGCTGCAGGAATTGACAACCTTGTAAAGTGTGAAGATTTTGCAAAAGAACAAGTCATAGAAACTGTCAAAAAGGGTGGTGGCGGAGTGGACTCCAGTCAGATGAAGTGGAAGGTCGGAGAGCTGGAGTTTGAAGCATACATGCGTTTGCTAGATTCTATGGTAAGGAGTGTAAAGCTTACTGTTTAGAATCCATTCAAATCTAGCGTGATGGCAGAAGTCTGCTGTTCCGTTCTTGTGTCAGAAAGGGAATATCAGGGTTAAAGCTTCACTTGCTGTGTGTTCCAGCATAATAAGACGTAATTAAAGTTGCTAAAAACATCAACCATGTTTGTGAGCGGATCAGTCTGTTGGAACCACCTGGCTGGGTGATTTCATTGGTTAGGACACAGTCGAACCAAGTGAGAGCGTCTAATTAAAAATTGTGACCTCTCACGCGAAAACGTACACTAACGGATATCCATTCTGAACGGATGAAAAACGGATGGCCAAGCCGTTTAAAATGGTTTCCATGAACGGCTGAACAGCCAAAGAAAAATTTCGAATGGCTTGCGATGAACAGCTGAACGGCCAAAGAAAAATTTCGAACGGCTGGCAGTGAACGGGTGAATGGTAGGAAAAATTTGCGAACGGCTTGTGGAGAGCGGGTGAACGGCCCTCAAAAAATTTCGAACGGTTGGCTGTGAACGGCTGAACGGCTTTTGTCCATTCAAATAACATTATCATTCAAATGGAGAAGGAGAAGGAGAGAGATAACGCGACGGGAAAAAACTTTCAACTCATAACAAGAGCTGATACAACCGGCCAGCTAATTGATCACCACAGAACAGCCAAAGAAAAATAATTTTGAAAGAAAAGTCGACAAACGGTTTAAGAGAACTAAAAACTGAATTAGACCCAAACTGAAGGGGCCTATAAAGCTTTATTAAACAAATGATGGAATTAAAACGAGATGGTTCATTCCCGAATTTTCTGCCGGAAAGGCAAACTAAACTATCAACAATTAGCCGAAATATAGTGGCTGTTTGCGACGGTAAATGTACTGAAAGATTTTCCTTCTAACAGCTTCTGTAGTTGTAAATGCTATTCCACACTGATGTTTAAACTGCTAGTCTTTAAGATGGAGTCCAAGGACTTCTATCAAGCGAACTTGTTTGTACTCACCGAAGCATGACTTTGCGAACTTACCAAAATTTGCATACAATTTGTCAAGTCACAAGTTCAGTGTGTCACGCATGCACTATTGAAAAAAATTCGCTTGTGTGTGCTTTCACCCACAAATAAATTCATGACGTGAATAACGTGTATCTTGATGTTTATCTCTTTTAGAAGCCCATGATGCATTATCTCATGACTTTGTACAGATTAAGTTCGAACGAGTCAGAATTTATAAAAACAAAATTGGGTGAGTGTCAAAGCGAAAGCACAAAACTTTGTAAAGCCGCTGCGAAGATGCAAGGAGCTTTCGATTGGAAGCCTGTAAATCAAAAGTTATTACCGGAAAAATAAAAAATTGTCAATGAAGATTATGAGGGTAGTTAAAGAGCATGGCTCAAAACCTTTAACTCAGGGAACAAGCCGACAGTGTAATCCCACGGGAGCTATTTTTAAACCTCTAATATAATCAAAAAAGTGCTTCAAATTTGCATACTGTCAAAGGTGGAAACATTTTCGGGAAAGTCAATGTTGAATAAAACTTGAGTCTTGGATAAAATGTACGTCAATAATCGAACGCTATGACAGCAAAGATAGCTAAGAAGCAAATAAAGAACTGTGACTATTCATGAGGTAAGTTTGTGAACGCATATTCTGTCGTTAACAGCCAGTGCAATCAAAACTGTACACCACAACCATCTGAAACATATCGAAATTGTTAGCAATTATTATACTGTTACAACAAACGGTGGATAGGCTAAGGCAGACTTGAATTTAAGCTTCTGTTAAGTTTTGAGAAGATTGTTCAAACTTACGAGGCATACAAAGTTCGTAAAGCATACCAGAAGTTTACAAAGTTCGTATAAACGTGACGGCCTGCGAAGGGTACTAGGCTTTTTTATTTGACAAGTCGTTCAACGGATACGGATGGCGCTAGCTCAGACAGCTCGAGCCGTTCGCCTTCGAACAGCTGGTGAATTCTTTTGAACAGATAGCCCGAGCCGTTTGAACGGCTGACAATTTTTTTGAACGGATAGCTCGAGCCGTTAGAATGGCTGAAAATTTTTTTTGAACGGATAGCTCGAGCTGTTCGAACGGCTGACAATTTTTTTTTAACGGATAGCTCGAGCCATTCGAATGGCTGAGAATTTTTTGAACAGATAGCTCGAGCCGTTCGTAAGCCGTTCGAACGGCTATCCATTTCAAAACGGATATCCGTTAGTGTACGTTTTCACGTGAGAGGTCACAGTTACGTTTTTCCTACTACACTTATGTGAGTATATCTGGGTCATATTTTTTAGGGTTACAAGACAGGCTATGTTTACAGAAATCCTGAAGTGTTCCATGGTGAAAAGCCAGCTGAGAGAGAAGTGACAACTCCTTCAACTGTGTCATCTACCCGTGCAAAAATGTTCTACACACCAGAGATTGAGCGACATCCAGTTAGAAGAGCACATTCCACGGGCCGTGCAAATACCTACAGGAACCGTGTTAAATGGCTGAATACCCCGGTGAAGTCAACAGAATACAAGAAAGACAAGGAGAAGGTTGAGTTGGAAAGTGATGAGCCTGTCACAATTAAGGATCTTATACCAGAGAGGGTTGACAAAGACCTGGAGCAGGTAACGCAGTGAGACAGTGTGTATGAAGTGGTTCATCCTTTGATGTGCTTGTTGAGTTAGTGATGAAGTTTGGAGACCACAAGAGAAGCACAAGAGGAACTTCAGGCAATGGAGTAAAACTCTAGCTTCACGAGTGCCCTCCAAACTTCATGAGTGCATCCTTACCCACCGCCCCTCCCTTGTCTGAATAGGGTTAAGCCTCCAGGGCACTTGTCTGATTTCAGATAAGGGCAGTGTTCTCCTTATCAGGCGGTAACTGGTAAAATTTACCACTTGTAGCACCGCTTGTTACCGGTTAGCCGGAACAATTAGAAACATCCAACAGTTTGGGATCATGAAAGATTTATTATCGGATTGAATTATGAAAAGATTTATGTCAGGCGTACTATGAACTACGTAA
This sequence comes from Siderastrea radians, assembly GCA_964017195.1. Classification (NCBI taxonomy): domain Eukaryota; kingdom Metazoa; phylum Cnidaria; class Anthozoa; order Scleractinia; family Rhizangiidae; genus Siderastrea; species Siderastrea radians. The sequence goes on along the minus strand of OZ024887.1, from coordinate 58,136,236 downwards.
CTTTCCTAATTGCCCATGCGTTTGTACAATATTAGACGAAGCCTTATCATCTCGATATTTCTAAGTTCGTTAGATAATGGCCTCATCTTCTCTACGTTTCTTCACACGTTTCTACCTTAGTATGATGTTAGTCGCATCTTTTTAACATTTCTCCGTACGCTAGTACATTCCTAGGGTATAAGTTTTCTCGACATTTTCCATGCGATGGTATGTATATCAGTGTGGTAAGGTCTTATCTTCTCGACTGTCGACAATTCTCTGTACTTTAGAATATTCAAGAAATATTGTTATCTTCTCGACGTTTGTCCGTGTGCTTTAAGTGTATTCATAATTAAAATGTTGTTAGTTGTATCTCCTTAACATTTCTCCATACGTTAGCATTGTCGTAAGATATTTTAGTGTTATCTTCATGACGTCTATATCCGTACGCTGGTTTGTTCGTAAGGTCCTCTTAGTGTCTTCTCCTCGACGTTCTTCGTTTACGCCTTTGTAAGGAGTACAATGTATGCCTTAATCTTTTAGGCGTTTCTCCGTACGTTTTTTAGGTTGCTGTAAGCTTTTTCTTCTCGACATTTATTTGTACGCTAATACGTTCCTTGTAACAGGAATCACAAACGTCAACCGTTTTGAAGGGTTTTCAAGACGTGTGTGAGCCTAGTGTCATGCCGGCAACATTACCGGTCTCATGACGACAATTCCACTCCAGGGTAGGAAAAAGATTCTCAACAGGGCTGCTTTACTGGTCTAAAAAACTGACTTACCTGTTACTCTGAAAACTAGGGAGAACACCGTAAGGGGGTTCTTACACCAAATCAATGAAGAAATGTAAAAGATTAAATGTTTGTGGGAAAAAAAACCTAAAAACCACTAAACCATCGCACTCTGAGTTAGAATGTTTGTTTTCCATTAGACCCCAGAAGATGTCGTAAAGACGACAAAAGTTGTGGTCACTGAGTCTTCGCCACATGAAAAGGGAATCAATGGTGATGAGACAAAAGAAGTGAGACGGGAGTATCGTGAGTACATAGAGAAGACAGTCGTGGTGACGACAACAGTAAATGGAGAGGCAGGGGATGAGAAAAGCACTGAAGATGGAGAAGAAGACAATGCAGATGGAGAGCTATTGGCTCCTACCACTGATGAGCCAGGCAGTCCAACAAAGAAGAAGGGAACAAAAGTGAAGAAGAAGAAAAGCTTCAGAGATGCCTTGGTCAAGAAGTTCAGCAAGAAGGGAGAGCGGCCTGCCAAGTATGTGAAAAATGAAGGGGAGAAGGCTGCGGAAACTGCTACAGCTACAGAGAAAGCAGAGTAATGTTGTTACCTGTATTGTCAACTGAGTGACTGTCAAGTTATATTTGGCATTGGCTTGCAGTGTAAAATGAAAATCAGCCAGTTGAAATATTACACTAAGAAACAATTCTGCTTGTTTTCAAATGTAAAAAAAGTTGAGAATCTTGTGAAAGGGGTTTGCTGTCAGACCCTTACATAGGATGAAAAATTAAGAAGCCTAGCTTTATAAGTTTGTGATGTGCTCCTAAAAAGAGTAAGTTTCTAAATGATGTTGCTTAGATTGGAGAAATAACAAGGGGAATCTCATAACTTAGTTTTATTTTTACTTTAAAAATGCATGGAACTGATTTGACCCTTACAGCTTTCCAAAAAGAATTTTGTTGTTGAGGACTTGAATCTGTGTGCAAACTAATGTCAATCGCTGTAAGTTAACATTGTGTTTGGCAAAGCGTGTGAACATGATTTTGGTTTTTAAACTATTCCCTTACTGTACATTTAGACTTAATTTTAGTTGTAAGTACTTATTTTTGTTGAGAATGATTAATTTTATGAATATTTGAATTGCATGAACAAGGGAAGCTTGTAAAACCTTTTGATTTCCAAGTGTGATCAACATTGAACTTCTCCATACAGTTTAATTTACACATTGTTATTAAGACAGGTGGTGAGAATATAAAGTTAAAAATGAAGACAAGATAATTTTATCTCGATGAACTGCTAAATTCTCAAAACTGATAGCAATATATGGCAATCACTAAAGGAGAATTAGAATTTCAATCTTGGGAATGAAAAGGATAACAGTGTAGTGCATGCAAAACGTGCGAATGATGCATTTTGTGGGTTTTAATGCAGAGAAGCAGGCTGGTTCTGAAATCCATTTTAGCGCTCAGAGCATAACACTTAAAAGTGCATAATGTACATTTCAAAGTGCTGTATACACTTAAATTTGCGCTAAAAAGTGTTAACAGTCAAAACCGCTGTTTTGTTTTATGTCAGGAAAAAGGCCTCTTTACTCTTCACTCTCTTGTTATATTAGTTTAATTTCACTTTGTTTTTGCCAAAAAATTGCTGCCATGATTTTTTTAATTGACCTTTTTCGATTTGAGGGTCTGTTTGACAGGAATGAGAATTTTAATAATACCAATCAATTCCTGCTGTCAGCAATTGTTTTCACCAAGTTACTTTCATATTACATAGATTCTTGTTTCATTGATTTGTATCGATTTGTTTACAAGCTGCTGTTTTTGTTGCACAATTTGTGTGCTGTCTTGTACCCTTGTACCTCGGAGTTTTTCTTGATGATATAACTTATAATTTGCTGAAAGTTAAGTTGGTACTCGAGTTTGGAAAAAATGAAAGACTGCCTCCCCCCCCTCCCCCCCAAAAGAAAAGAAAAAAGCACTTACACATGAAAAATGCATAATATGTAAATGTTGTGCAAGTGTTGTGTGCTAGATGGGAGGTACAAGGCCATCTTGTTTAAATTGAACATCATTCATTGTTCTAAGATTACGTGACAGAATATGTCGCAGTAGAGGCCTCTTTGGCAAGTGCCTTACTCCCTTTTCCTCTCGAAATTGCCAGTTGATTTCAATTGACAAAAATGCAAGCCACCACATGAAAGCTCTGCATGTAAGCTTTCATTTGAATGGTTGACCTTTTACATTTCATCCACAGACGGAAATCTTAGCATCGCATCACAAGACCCAAAGTTGGGATTGAGGAGGGAAAAGGATGTTGTATACAGATATTATTTTAGTTAATAATTATTGAGAGATGCTGAAGTTGCAATACCTAAACTCTTTCACTCCCAGCACATTCACACATGGTACCCAAGGACTGGCATGGAAATGCATGTCATTTGTTTGGCATCCAGGAAGATACAAGGACCCCTCAAAGATTGTGATTCAAATGACACCAAGGGCAAAGGACTGCAGACACTGTGTTTGGGCACAACCTTAACATGGCTTATATGCTCACTCATAAAACCTCTCTGCAGGGCAGTGCCCAGGCCCAATCCAGTGCTCTAGTACAGGGTACGTTTTTTGTGCACCATTGTGGTGCACAAACACCCAGACCAATTTTTGGCAATCGGGTACTTACAAAAAGCTGTGTAAGCACCATGCCCATGCCCAAGTTTGAATGCCGCGTTGCTTTTTACCAACCAATGACAACCAAACTGCACTGCATGCAGAGGTTTTAATCCACAGACTCAAGAGTTAGATTTACACTGGAATGAATGAGTTTAAGTGCTGCAGCGTAGCATATAGTTAGCTCTACCGATTTACTATATAATTATACTTCTTGGAATGTCTACAGAAAGTGTGACACATTAAAACGCTTTCGCTGCAGTTTTTAGGCTAGGAATTTTCTTCTAAGTTGTCGCAAAGACTATGAAAATAAATGAAGTAATGTAATGGTTTTACTCGATGAATAAAAAATGTCAGTCCAAAAACGTTTTATTCATACTTTTTAATCAGAGTCGAAGTGTTGGAGGCTGGCTAATTTCTCGGGTTTACTGTGATGTAAGAACCTGACAAGATTTTGTTTTGTGAGGTATTGATATTCTATGGACTGTTGTTTAGAATGTTTTGTTTCCTTCGTTTTATGTCATCCTGTGAGTGTCACAGGTTCTTACACCGAGGTAAAGATAATTTCTGTATATTGGCACCTGTTATTACAAGTTAAAGCATGGTTAGCAACACAACCGTTTGGCTCATTTTGCGGTCCTGGGAAGGAAAGATTGTGACAAGCCACAACAATATATGCATAGGAGGCCTCCATTGTAATAGTATAGTTGCAAGATTGCATGACAAGCCAAAGATTTCTGTGTAGGACACTGCATGGCAATCTAAAGAGTTTCAGCGTAGGAGGCACTTGAATTGATAGCTCCTCTTAGTGGAAAATGAGAGACCGTTTATGCAGGTTTATTTGTTGTGACTCCAGTCAAACCTCCCTGAGTGATCTTTTTAAGGGGGCTGTACACCTGAAAGCTGTTTTTCTTCAGTTACAGCCTTTTTCCTTTACTACCTGTATCTTGCTGAAATAATACAAATAATATTAAAGTAATCCAAAGATGCCACAATCCTACAGCCTCAACGAAGAAGTGAATTTACCCAGTTGCCCTGGAATTCTATTTCACATAGTTATGTAACTGTGTAGTCCAAGGCCTCATAAATCATTTCATTCATGGTTTTAAGAATGTTCTAGAAAGGGGAAAAGGGAAAGTGCAAATCTGATTCGTCCTCTGCTTACAAAAAAAAAATGTCGAAAAATAACTTTACTTTCCACTTAACTGGTTATACAGTACTTACAAATTTTTGACAGCAGACTCAAAAGTTAAAACTGCCGTACCATAATCACTTGTATACTTCCAAGGGCACTTATTTATTTCAGGAACTCAAGTGAGGGCACTTACTAGAAATGCCGGGTGCTTATTAGGGATAAGCACTTATAATAATTCTTTTTGACAAATGTTTGATTGTCTAAGCACTTGATGAATGATACCAGAAACTAAAACTAGAAAGAATACATGTTCAGAGTAGTCATTTTATTCCATATCTTATTGGGCACTTATCCCTGACATGAAAATGCATATTCTCCTTACTGTTCTCCATACATTTTTTGGGGGGCTAGCAAGGAGAATTAGTCTAAATATCAAGACATTTCATCCTTGGTGATCACTTCCTTTATTCTCATTACTTGAATGTTTGAACAACTAGTGATGACGTAAATAGAAATTTCATTTTCGTCACTGTCAGGCTTTTAACGTCGCTTTTCAGTACAGGGACATTAAATGAGATAGGGGCACTTACTGGAGAGCAGCACTCCATAAAACACTCAAAGGGGAGCATTTATTAGAAAGGGGGAGCTCATTGGACAGAGGGCGCTAAATCAAATCAACGGTAATTACATAACCACATCTGGAATGCGGAGGACATTCCAGCTAGTTCATCCAATGAAATGTGTGATGCTTGACCGCAATGCAGCAATCCTGGTTTTCTTGTGTCACAGTAGCAGGTCATATGGCACTTTGTTGTATTTGTTAATATTTTGGTAGTTCACTCTTCATGAAGGAAAAGCACTCATTCAATGTATCACGTAATATCTTCCAAAGTCTTTTCCTTATTGCGTGCCAGAATTGTTGTTTCATCTTTAACCAAGTCATTTTCGAGATCTGCAGCATACAATTCCAAAAGTTCCCTACTTTCTTGTGTAGTTGTCGAGTCACATTCTTCCCTTCCCTGTTGTCGTTTTTGGTTTCGCAGTTTCCAAGCCCACAGCAAGTCTTCTCTCCAGAGCTAGAGTCACAAAATAAATTTCGGGTTAGCTCCTATCCTGTGGGAGAGGTGGGGGGGAGAAGTTGGGCATAGGGGTGCAGCTGAGTGTCTGAAACCCTGACCCTGTTTAGCTGGACAAAGAAGCTCTAAAATAACTACCCTGTTTAGGACAAAGAAGCTCTAAAATAACTACACTGTACCCTGTTTAGGACAAAGAAGCTCTAAAATAACTACCCCGTTTAGGACGACACCCTCCCTGTTTAGGATGAATGACAAAATATACTCTTGTTTTACAGAATTTTAAAGTGTTTCAAAGACCAGCTTAATACTGTATACATCATAATTTTTTATTTAATGACGACAATCGTGATGACCATACAGGTCCTGTTTAGGACAAGTTTTAGACCCTGTTTAGGACAGCCTCGAATAGAATTACACAAATTATCCTGTTTAGGACAGAGGCCAAACACCATACCCTGTCCAGCTGCACATCCTCATATAGGCCATATAAGGGAAAGCCTCCCCCTCCCCAGGGCTCCTATCTGCTTTCTGTGCACATTGCAGCTATTTGTGGCCAAGGAGATGGTTTGTTTAATGAAAAGAGGTCTTCATGATCTAACCCATGTATTGAACTAAGGGACTTTTTTTTCCCCAAAAAAGATTCCAAATTGACTCAAAAGTGGAACTCCACCTTATAACCACTCCAATATTTATAGGTAAAGAAGATCATCACAGTTATAGACACAACCTTTGCAGTTGTGAAAAGAAAGCCTGAAAAAAATCAGGCTTGTAGGGGATTCAAACCCTTGACCTCTACGATACCACTGCAGAACTCTAACCAATATTGAGCTAGCAAGCCAACTGGGAGCCGGTCATTTAGTCAGCTTGTTATAAAGCCATGAAGGATGAAGATGAAATAATGACTAAAAGAATATACACCGTCACACTCCATTATTATGACCAGCCCTTTTTTGCATGGTCTGCATAATAACAATGGCGTTCCAGTCAAGTATCTTTACAAACGGACTATACTTGAACATCCCAGTGTGTCCACCTCCTGAAAGAGACCACTTTTCTAAAATACCAACACGTTACTGTTCCCCTGTCAATTCACTGTAGTTGCATGCAACCTCCCGTAAGCAACCGCCTGCCATATTAGCAACCACTTTTAGGCCTGACGGTTTCAAATTTTCTATTGTTTTTAACCTCCAGTAAGCGACTACAGTAACACTTTATCTGACCTTACCACGGGACACAAAAGCAAATTTAATTGAATTTCAGGATGCCTTACAACCCTGAGTAGCTATCACCAAACCTACCCGATACACTGTATCTATTTAGGTATTTTATAAGACAAACTGTTATTGTTTCAGCAATCATGGCCATACCGAGTTAGTGTTCAAAAGTCTGAAATACATAACTTTTTAACCACTAAACAGGTATTATACAGCATTGTGGGTATATGCATGTATTTATGCTATGTATTAAGCCTAGGAAACTACCATAGGGTGATGAACCAAAACTTAGACCCCCTGGGGTGTGACCTCTCGTAAGTGACCACCTCCCATAAGTGACCACTTAGGCTTGACAGGTTTGGGTGGTTGCTTATAGAAGGTTTGACTGTTATTATAATCCAATAATGTAACACAGAAATCTCTGTATGATTTATTTTCATTCCATTTGAGGGAATAATTTGGTTATTGGATTAGCAGGGTCTTCAGATAAGAAGACAACTGCATGCGGGCTTTCTTGGGCCAAAACGAGCAGCTGTAGAAATAAGGAAGTGACACTGGAGGAGTGGTGGAAGCTGAATTTAATTATTAAGATGGATTTCTTTCAACATTCGAGCAATAAGTGCAAAAAATATTTACTACAAAACTACTCAAAGCACGGTAACATTTTCAATGCTATCTGAAACATCTCACTCTAATTCACTTCTCCAAGTGACCCCGCGATGAAATGCTCAAGCATTCTCAAGAAAATTAATGTCAAATCTAGTAAAACTATCCTAAAAATGGGTGCCATTTGTTTTGACCTGACATGAAGCATCTTTTTAATTGAAATATGGATAACTTCAAATCCAATTTTCCCTTGCAGGGTCAGCTTGGGAGCAAAAGTATCGATAAGTTCTTCTTATCTGTTCTCAAAATGTGACTGTGCTGCAAGTATTTTTTTGGTACCTTAATTTTTGCACTTACTGCTCGAACATTGAGTTATGTTAAGATTCTCTCACCTCTGAATCATCAGGTTGCAAATGAACAGCTTTTGAGAAACTCTTCACACCCTAACATCAAAGAGAGCATTTGTCACCAAACCAATAATAAATAAATAAATGTCTTCTCCTGTGTACATATGCAAGTGGATGCAATTTGTACTTTTTAACAAAAAACAGGTACTTGCCATTTCAACGTCACCATATCCCATCTGTGCACGGCCGAGGGTTTGATGTGCAACATACCAATGTGGGTTAAGTGAAACAGCTTTTTCTGCAGCTTGTATAGCAGGAAATAACTCATGGAGCTCCAAAAGTATCTAAATCAGTTACATCAAAGAAAGAGAAAAATGGTAGAAGAGAAAAAGTATTCTCTTGGCAACTGATGGTCTGACTGAACTTTCCAATAATATGTACAATTGTACTTGTATCAAAGGTTCTGCCCTAAAAAACTGTTATATACGAAAGCAGTTATCTACCAACCTTTCCCACAAAACCAAAATACGCTCAACAAATGTGTACAAAGATGTTTTTTGCTTCCCAACATTCGTCGATGACAACCTTAACACAAAATCAGCTACATGCCGTGTTTTCTCAGTTAAACACCCCGGCATTTATTTCAAACTTGGCATTGTGGACCCGGCATTTGTTTGAATCAGCAGTTTAGTTGGGCCTGCCATTTTTTAGGAAAGGATTATTATTTGTTTTTCATGGCAGCCATGTATTTTGCCCTTAAATTTTAAGTTTATTATACAACAAATAAACATCTGAGGGGCTTATTTACAATTCCCTCTTTGATTTTTAACCCGGCGCTTAATTGGGGACCAGCGTTTAATCAAGAAAATACGGTATTAGGGTCAAATATGCTAGTACAATAATTTTTATTGGGATTAATTAGATGTAAAAGAGCACAAACAAATATTGATGATATTCAGTGTGTTGTCCCAACAATACCTGTGATTTCATTTCATGAAGCTTCTCATTGTTTGGTGTCAAAGACATGGCTTCATTCCATCTTGTGATTGCTTCCCAGTATCTAGCATTACAAGGTGGAAGTATTAATATTATTGGAGAATATGACAGGTGCTTTCAATTGGAAAATCTGGATTTGGATTTTCAAATCTGGATTTCAGATTCCCAATAAAATGCGAAATCCAAAAACGGATTTTGACGAACCAAAATCCTGTTCCAAGATGGATTTCAATTAAGAGGCCTTCATTCACTGTGCAACTTCTAGAAACTTTTGGCTTTCAGTAACATAACGGGTAATAATGGTTAAAAGACTTCTTTAATGATCTTGACGTCCTAAATGTCACTTTGACATAATTTTTGTTTTTTTTTAGAGAGGATTGTCTTCTGTTAAATCATATTCACAGCTATGTTTCTAAGAAAATGAATCCTTCAAATGGGCAGATCGACTCACCTAACTCCGGCAAAACGCACTTCTATAAACTCCCTTATGTTGGCTGGTTTTCTAAAATCAGCCAGACTAAGCTTAGAAAACTACTCAAACATTATTGTAAAGCTGATTTAGATGCTAAGTTAGTCTTTAGTACGTTTAAACTTAGAAACATGTTTAGCATGAAAGATTCAGTACCGCAGAGTCTACGTTCGCGTGTTGTTTATAAATTCTCGAGTGCTGGCTGTAATGCCAGCTACATTGGCGAGACCACTCGCCACATTTGTGCATGTGTTTCGTCAGACAAGCACCTCTTGTCGGACAAGTCTTCACATGTTTACAGGCACCTGCAGTCATCTAGGGCCTGCCATGACTCTTGCACTGCAGAATGTTTCACGATCTTAGATTCTGCCGTCTCGAAATTCCAAATTAAGATCAAAGAGGCAATGCATATTAAGTGGGAAAATCCTACTCTTAATCAGCAGCTAAAGCATCTAGAGTTATCTCTTTCCTTTTAATTACTTTGTTCTTTTTTGTGTGTGTGTGTGTGTATGTATATAAACACATAATATAAACACGGGTATTTTCACTCAAACAACAGTGTAAAAGCAGGAAATGATGTCACTCATTAATATCCTCACTAGTGAGGATATGGAAAATACGCCATTCGAGTCCCAGATGTAGTTTCGTATGAACTTTACGAGTGGTCTATTTTCCACTAAAATACTCTTGCCTACATAATAAATTAAAATATGTCTATCAGTTGGAATACTCCATAAGCTAACAAAAAGTTTCTTTAGAAATTCACCAGAAAAAAATGGAAAGAACTGCTTCCTATCCTTAACTGAAAATATCATTTGTAAAATAGTCAGTTTTTATTGTAACATATAGCAATCAATATGTTGCTTCTCCTTCGTCTTCCCTTTTTGTCCTTTATTTTTCTTTCTACTTTTTGAACTGTCGGTGCACGTGCTTTCTGCATCTGTGTCAATAAACATCATTGAAAAAGAAAAAAGATTTGAAAATCGAAATCCTGATTTCCCAATCGAAACCACCCTAAGTTTTGCTCAACCCAAGATCAGTCATGCATGTACTGACCTTGTCAGCAATGAATTTCAGCTTGCAGCCCGGGGGGGTACTCTCTAGGGAGTGTCTGCCCAAAAGGGGTGCCTTTTTGCACTCTCAGTATAATATCCAAGTGTGGGGGAATTTTTTGTTTCAGTATTTTTCAAAATGCATCCTAAAAATAAAACAAAATACATCTGGGTAGTAAACAGGTTTGCAAAATTTTGGCAGAAATCACAACGAATTAAAGCTTGCAGAATTCGACTGACTACAATAAAAAGCCCACGATGATCTCTCAGTGCTGTTTTCAGCTTATTTTTGAGGTATAAAAGTGCTCGGTATATGGAAAGGGTACCGTTGCAATCCAAATTAGTATATAAAAAGGGCAAGGGTTTGAAACTCGGAGTGGAAACTCAAAAAACAAAACAAAATCAAATCAAATAACGTTATTATAGTCTCAATCTTATAGCCGTGCACTAGTGCACTGCTAATCGAGGAGACTGAAATCCAGATCGAATTGGAATTTGCAAATGGTAGAATTTTAGTGGAGAGTGGAACCTCCTTGGTTTCTGTGAATTTTTCACTGAACTCATGAAGTCAAATTAAATTTATTTTCTGCTTCAGACTAGCTTTATAATTTGAATACTCGTATTACCCCCTCCCCCTCCAAAAATGTCCAAAATTCCCTTTTTTGCTATTTGTATAGTCTCACAGATTGCGCGTACATTTAACAAGCTAAAACCACCTTTGTTGTTCAGCGAGCGCAACTCCTTCATCTTCAAGACGCTTGCTTTTCACGACGCTATCCTCGATACTAAGAACTCCCCTTCTTTTAACTAAAAGCACACGCCAGTCGACTTCAAATGGTTCATTTTCGTCGTTGTCGGGAATGTGATTGTTTTCATTAAAAACAGCAGCTCTTTTTCGTGCTACATTTTGGGGAAGTTTCCTTTTCCAACCAAACGTGGTCGCCATCTTTGTTTACGAGAAAGCGGTATAATTGGTCAGCGTGTTCAAGGATAAGGAATTAGTGGAATTAGTGGGTCTTGTCCAGGGCCCGCGCCCCGACTTTTTAAAGGGTGGATAACGCTATCCACCGGATAAATCGCTATCCATTGGATACGTAAATGATAAGAACACAAAGTGCACTATCCACTGGATAGTGCTTTATCCGGTGGATAGAGTTATCCGCTCTTTGAACAACCAGGACCAGGAGGTCTTGTCCATGGTCTTGTCATCGTGACGTCACAGACAGGTTAAAATGGCTGACAAACAAGACAAACAACATCGCCAGAAGTCTTTCTCGGGTGATCATTCAAAGAATTAGAAACAAAGCAATGAAAAGAGCACAGATATGTTTTGAATATCAGTGTCGCAAAATAGGGAATCCTCTCTTGTTTGAACGGAATAGGTATGTAAGTCTTACCTTCTTTATTTTAACCAGTCCGCCATGTAAAACAAACAGTTTATCTTAAAGGCCAAAATTGACTCTAAATTAAAAAGACCCCTTCAAGAAGAATTTCAGTGAGTTGTATAAGAGACGTCAACTTGACTGATGTATCATTGATGTCTTTCATTAGCATGTATCAGTTTCTTTTTCACTCAAATCGACACCAGCCCTTTTCCCGCTTCTTTTTGACATCTTTGTGACAGTTTGTTTCATGACTTTCATGTCAACTGGCCAGTTAAAATGAAGAAAAATACTTTAAAAAGCTGTTCCTCTAATATTTCTGAGATTCGAATTGCTTCAAAATGAAACTGACATGGGCCATCAAAAAGATGTCAAAACCTTATCAAACGCTTTGCTCAAATGGACGCGGTTAAGCGCACGTAGCACGGCTGTAAAATGCACAGAAACTAAAGTAAAGGACCTGTTATTACACAAGCAAATTTTTCCTGCAACTTGCAACGCAATGATGACAAGAGAATTGCGAGACTAGTTGCAGAAATACATCTTATTCGATGGTTTAACATGCAATACGCGAGGATACTTTGTATTTACACGCTGCAACGGATCTCGCAACGTTGCGAAAAGAAGAAGTCTAGTGTACTTTTTCTGCAACTCGCACGCAATTTTTCGTTGCGAGACAGGTTGCGAAGAGGGGTATTACACGCGCAATTTCGTCCGCAACTTGTCTCGCAACGGCATTACGTTGCAAGTTGCTGAAAAAATAGCCTCGTTTAACAGCGCGTTGAGCTGATGGGGACTGCTTTTTCTTTTCAATTCTCTATGGGAAGTGCAGCCTTCAAAACTCCATGTGTGCATCTCTCAGAGAGGGCTAAGGTTATAAAGGAGAAAGCTCAGCTGGAGCAACAAGTCCAAACCCTGAGGGAACATAAAAAAGAAAGCACTACTTGCCAGAAGTAACAAGCTGCAGAAACTGGGCAATTCTGTCAGACCTTTCTCCGTAAAAACTAAAATCTTAAATTAAGATGTTAGGCATCTTACATAAGATAGATAATAACTCAAGTTAAGACCGAAATCATCTTATTTTAAGATGATATACCCTTAAGTGAGTCAAAAACGTCTTAAATTTAGATGACCACACTCTTCTTTCTTTGCAAGATTCTTCCCGTCTTAATGTAAGGTTTTGAATACGTCTTAAACTAAGATATCTTGATTCTTAAATTAAGACGCATGGTTTTATCATATCATAATTTAAGTATTACACTTCTTATTTTAAGTTAGGTACTTTAAAATGTCTTATCTTAAGTCAGGGAACATCTTAAAATTAGATTGTTCGTGATCTTAAATAAATTTTAAGATGATTTGAAAATAGTTAAGAGCAATTTATCTTAACTAAGATGCAGTACATCTTAAATTGACAGGAATAGATTGCTTTTAAAGCTTTCAACTGAAAACGATCAAAAGTTCTGCTGCCCTCCCGTGATTGGTTAGTTTCGATCCAAAATGCGTTCTGCAGTGGAAACAGCCACGTTTTTGTGCTTGACTCAATTCGTTGAACAGACCAACACGGCATGAATCCCATTTGACATTTTTATGCCCGTAGATTGTTGTGACAGTGACATTTTTCAACTGGTGTTGGTGAATTCATTCAATTGACATCCTATGTCTCCTGGAGTCCAGATCCACATGCTCTGGCAATTAATGCCTTTACTGTGGATTGGACTGATCATTTTTTGTATGCCTTTCCTCCGTTTAGCATTTTGCCCCACTTCCTGCAGAAACTGGAAACAGACCAGGCCCAAGCAATCTTGATTGCTCCCAACTGGTCAACTCAACCATGGTACTCGAAACTGACAAGACTGCTGATTCAGGAGCCGCTCCTCTTACCACAGCATACAAGCAATGTACACCTACCATTCAACCCGGGAAAGAATCACCCCCTGAGAAAACACCTTCGTCTAATGGCCTGCCTCTTATCAGGAGATCCCTCCAAAGTAAAGGCATTTCACAAGCGACTCAAGAGACGATTCTCAACTCCTGGTGAATCGAGACACAAAACCAGTATACAGTTTACCTCGCAAACTGGCAATCATTTGCAGATAAATGGGCTGTGGATCCCCTTCACTCACCTGTAAACAAAGTATTGGATTTCCTCCAGGAACTGTATGAAGGGGGCCTTGGATATAGCTGTCTCAACACCGCTCGGAGTGCCCTATCTTCATTCATAGTACTCGAGGGCAACATTACTGTTGGAAACCACCCACTTGTACAGCGGTTCTTAAAAGGAGTTTTTCACACCAGGCCAGCATTACCGCGTTATGTATCTACCTGGGACACTTCTGTCAGTAGTATTTGATTACCTTAAAACACTTCATCCTCCTAAGGATATTGACTTACAGAACCTTACATATAAGCTTGTTATGTTGTGTGCATTAGTTACGGGCCAACGTTGCCAAACACTTCATCTTATGAACCTGGATTACATGCACAGGGACTCCAGCGTGTCTTACATTTTTCACATTCATTTGACTAGCTTGTTAAGTAATCTGCTCCTGGCAAAGACCAACCTGTTCTAATTATACATCGATTCCCTTCTGATAGCCGTCTGTGCGTTGGATCAGTCCTTGATGAATACATTAACCGCACCTCATCATTACGGGGAAAGGAACAACAACTGTTCATTAGCTTTGCCAAGCCTCACCATGGAGTGTCCAAGGACACTATCTCCAGGTGGATAAAGAAAGTGATGCAACAGGCTGGTATTGACACGAGCGTGTTCAAGCCGCACAGTACTCGAGCAGCATCAACGAGTAAGGCTCGTAGTTGCAGTGTTTCCCTAACTTCAGTGATGAAAAAAGGTTAGCTGGAGGAGTGACTGCGTATTTAGTAGATTTTATCCCAAACCCATTCAGCTACATGATGTATCTAACAGCTTTAGTCATGCCATTCTTTCCGATGTTATGTAAACACCATGTTACTTATTGTCATGGCCACTTTTTTCCTTGTTGAAGTTAATGTTTTCCATGCAAGTCTTTATTACACAGGACTGTTGTATTTGCCTACAATAAATGTGTTGGCAATCACTTGCATGGCTTTCTTGGTATCTCTGAGTGACCACATGACTTTAAAATCTCGTGGAATCTCTGCGAAGACTTGGGTTGATAAAACGGACAGAATGTCTGTGAAGTTCAAGGACAGTTTGTCCAAAGCAACAGCATAAAGATAAGTTCTTAAGTTTACTGAGAAGAAGATGTAATGGCAACTGTTGGGAAAAATATACACAAGCAACGAATCTGTACCATCAAAAAAAAATCTTCAGAAAAGGCGTATGCAACCATATTTCGCCCCATATTTGACGCTTTTTCCTTTCTTCGCCACTGAAAAGCTCAGCGTGAGTGAATGCAAAGAAGACTGACAAAGGGCCGCAAAAAAAGCAAAGATACGGTGATGAGCTTGTTGTTCTATCTTTCCTTTTGTGTTTGAGCTGAATTATTTTAATTTAGTAGTGTAATAAAGCGTTTTTGGTTAAAATATGTTTTGTGGTTATTTGTTCATTCTCGTTTTACTGAGCGGGCAAGCCGCGACGCAAAAAAAAGAATCAATTTTTGAAATGTAACGGTCTCTGGAAAAATAAGAGGAGTTGAAATATTAAATTAAGACAAAAACCCATCTTATCTAGGCACCTCGTGTTTAAGATGTCAGGCAACTAAAATTAAGAGGCTGACATCTTTTTCTAAAGATTTCAAACGGCTCTAAGAACATCAAACACTCCAAACAGTATCACAGCTTGAGGTTTCTCCCGGATCAATAGGTCAACCACAAAATTTACGGGCACAATTTCGCTGTGTCGCCTTCAAATCATGTTGATCAAGGGAGAAATCTTGATCAAAGGGACAAAGCTGTTACGATTGTACGTGGGCAAGCTCTATTTTGAAGGCTGGAATAACTTTAACAACTAGCGGCAGTCTTGCTTGGCCTGTCATTTCATATATTATCGACAACAAGTTATAACAATTTACCGCCGTATCCCGCCAGGGTTGTGAACGCGCTTCTAATTGGTCTAAAAACAATTATCTTGACAGCGCTCAAGTCATCGCTCGCACATGCGCTGAACCGTGAAACTCTGCCTTTAAAGTAAGACGACGAATTTAATACAAATGCTCATCTTATCTAGGCACCAGTCTGTAAGACAAAAAAACGTCTTAATTTAAGATTTTAGTTTTTACGGAGTCCAGTTTGGCCAGATTGATTTATATGTCCCTAGTAAACCTAACTGGCCCTTCAGCGATGAGATAACTCCGTGAAAAAAAAATAAAGAAAAAGAAAACATCTTTTCTCGCCATTATGTGCTAATTTTTCAAATACAAACGCGTTTTGGTTGGTCGTCTGCGACCGAAGATAAATCTTTTCGTCCTTGAAAAAACTGATTCAAAACGAACAAGGGTTGAGATACCTTTTAAGTCTCTTTTCTCCTCCTTTTTGTCCTCTCTGTTCAACACGTCCCAATCGATCATCTCAATTTATTTAGCAAGTTATCCACTCTTTGCCAAAACATATCTGAAGCGGGTGAATTTTGTTTTGCAACTGAAAACTTTCCTTTATGACATAACGAAGGAAGAAAACGCGCGCGCAAGAATCCGCCAATCAGGTTCGTTTGTAGCTGACGTGTTACCATGCCAACGCGCAGCATTTTAAACTTGCGCCCGCACTACTTTCAGTTGCACCACAGAAAGCTAAAATAAGTGGCCCAAGTATGTTGAAAGTCACCATATACTACCATGCTCTGCAACTACTGCCCGGTGGTCTTTGGCAATGAAATACCGGGATGGAAGCACGATGGACTGGACCATCTGTGATCTATTACAGAACAGACGCACGGCAACATGGAATCTATTTTTTAATTTTTCCTGTGGCCCACCATATACTAGAGAAGCGTCATCTATTTGGGACGAACTTGACCTAAACAACGTTTATAATTCGGAGATATGCGTGTTGTAGTTCGCCAAGAGCCTATGTCCCAGAGCGCACAACTCCGATACTAAGCCTATGTCACGGCGTTTTTACAGACCAGGGGCCCGTTTCTCGAAAGTCCCGATAACTTTTCGGGCCCGCAGCTATATTTTAAGATCAAATTTACAGAACGTTGGCGTAGTTTTTAGCCCCCATATCAGCCCTATTTGTTTAATCAACTTAGAATTTTATAACTCAGCTTTCAAAACCAACAAAATGTGACTCTTCGGGCCCGAAAAGTTATCGGGCCTTCGAGAAACGGGCCCCAGGTTATTTTTACAGGTTTAAAATTACTATTTCCAGCGAAATTTAAGTTTCGGTGCGCATGAGTCCTCGTCCCTCCAAATATAGCGGCCAAAGATCGTTCTTTCCCCTTCTAAAATGCCCATTTTGTAACGCAAAGCATAAAGAAGGGCACTGCTCACCCTAGTACCCAGATGTTCCCTTCTCGCTCACTAGTCCAGTTCTGGCCCCTCTCTCTGTGTCACGCAACGCCGGGAGAGAGAGTGAGAGGGGGTGGGGTGGGGGGGCAGAACTGGACTTCTCGCTCACTTGATTTGGCGCCAAATTTTATGACGTCACCAAATTACGACCTGTTCGCTGTCGCATCATGTCCAGTTAGCGAAAAGAAAACGGCAAGAACGTCATGCTAGCCCACATATAAGGCACTAATAACATTACAATCCTATATGAATATATACACCAACTGATTAACGCACCTACCTCCACTAACACACACTTTCCTTCACTTGTACTCACGTTCCTTCATTTGTACTCGCTTTCCTTCATCTGTACTCACTTCCCTTCACTTGTACTCACTTACCTTCACATTAGTGCCTTATATGTGGGCTAGCATGACGTTCTTGCCCTATATGTGGGCTAGCATGACGTTCTGGCCAAGAAAACACCTGGGTACTAGACTGGAGCACTGCTGTAAGTAGAAGGTTGTCACGTGTTAAAGGACACTGTCATCAATATTGATATCAGTTTGAAAAGTTTAAAAAGAGACATACTTGCATCAATGCAAGCCAAAAAGTAATGGTCCGTTTTTACTTAAAACGACCAACTATTGATAGGTATAGAAAACAATGTGAGGTACCGCGTAGCACTCGTGTAATGAAAGTACAAATTTTGTATGTGAGAGTGCTATGAACTGAGCAAACGCCCTATTGAAATTCCCCCGACCAAGCACATGGCCTTGAAAAGGAAATTGCAGATAAATACCAAGGAAGACCCCAGGGGGATTTGAACCCAGGACCTCCGGATCAGATCACCGTCGCTCTAACCAACTGAGCTACGACTGAGGCCAAGCTGGGAGTAGGTATATTTAGCTACGAACTGCCAGGAAGGAAATGGTTGTCGCTTGAAAAAGGCGGGTGAACTTTTCCAAGTTCAAGATGGTAAAAACTGTTAATGTTTCATTGTTTCTTAAAAGCTTCACTTAATATTGCCCCCTTAATGGTCTAGGAGGCACTCAAGTTTGAACGATTTATCTAGATATGAACGAGGCAAATTTTTGACTAAAAACAGGAATTTCACCAACTGATACTAAAAATAGCATACAGAGTCCCTTAAAACTTCTGACTAGACGAACTGCCGGACACATAATCAGACGTTCTGAACGTTCTTTACCCAATTTCGTTCCAGACGGATTAAGTTTCAGTGTTTCCATAACTCACCTAGCTAAACTATTCCATTTTTTATCAAGAATGGAACTCTCAAAGTGCTTAGTGCGCGCTTCCAAAGAGTCGTTGGTAAATGGTCCGCGACAGTACCAATAAAGAAGCGCGTTTGAAGCTTTTAAGTTTCCGTTTATTCATTTATGCAACTGAAACTGAGTAAGATAGGGACAATTGCGAACCTACGCGTTCAAATTTTAACAGTTAAGATTACATCTGGAATTTGACTCCTCTAGGATTACTCTTTTTTCGGCTAAAATTAAAAAAAAATCAATTGAAAGCCATCCGATCATTTAAAAAGATAATAGTGGATTAAAAAAGTAAGTCACCATCCGCCATCTACACCCCACCGTTTAGATCCTTGCTTTGCAGAGTCCCGTCGAGAACATGAACCCGATTATTCGCCTGAATGTCAAACAAATTTGAAAAACTTGGAAAAAATGAAAATGTCAAGAAATTAGCCAAAAAATAAAAAAACGAGAAGGCGAAAATATATTCCATTGACGTCAGCTGTTTCAAGTGCGTTGTGTTAATGGTAATATTGTAATATGTTCCGACAGCATGTACTTGAGAAAAATTATTTGACATTTCTGTGGAGGTAAGCGGTTTCTTTGTGAATTTAAATCAGCAAACAGATTGCTCGCTGGACGAGAGTTCCGTTTAAAATGAGGCGACAAGCGGGTGAATTTGGAGCGATTTCCATTCCTTGAAAAAGCATGTCTCGTCGAGCCTGGTTTTCAGTTGTTCGTCTTACGATTGTTAGTAAGTCAGTCAGTGGTTTTTACTTTTTCATTGCATTTTGAATTTCACCCTTTTGAAAAACCATTTTTTTTAGATTGCTTGTAATTAAATATTTCCCTCACACTAGAAAACCGCTCACTTTTCAATTTTAATATTTTTTGAAGAACAAAAAGATCTTCTTAACATAAAAAAGTAATCTAACCATGTAACGATGTTTTAAGGAATTTAGGACAAATGGATGCATTCAAGTGTGTTTGAACTAGGCCGATTTTAAGCATTGCAATCGGTTCTCGATCGCTCTTGACGAAAAATGCGTTTCAGTGCATCAGAAGTGATCTAAAGTAGGTTTCTGATGAAACAACGAAGTGCCGCGAATTTGAAGAAAATTCTACCTTCTTTGACAAGTATTGCGGAATATTAGAAAAAGATATTCACTTCTTCCATAAACACCTGCCAAAACCTACGCTCAGTAAACGATTAAGAAGAATAAGTTTTCTCACAGACGAAGATTTGGCAATGATATTCTCACGGTTTCTTTCAAACATTCCGAGTGCCAGAAATCATTAATTTTTGTCAAGTTTATTTGGGGGGATATTCAGACTTGAACGCTGCGAACTCCTCCACCAATTATGCTACGGTTCTATGCTTGAAGTGAAACAAATCTTCGAATTTTTGTTTACTAATAAAAGACGGAGACTTGTAAAAAAAATTTGATTTCATTAAGATTGGCTATGTTGTGAAAATACTAAGAATTGGACATTTTTTATGACCCATCTATTGCAACTTACTAATTGTTTTCTCCAGAAGGCGCTTGTTTCCTTAAAGGAACTATGTCACGGCGTTTTCATTCATTTTTCTGATCTGACAAAATTATTTTCTCATTAACGGAAACCTCAAAATAATAGTTTCCTAAGTTAGAAAAACACCAAAGAAGTAATAATGAACCAAAACTAAACAAGGATGGTTACGACTGAGGGAGGTTAAGACGGATTACAAATGACAAACTTGAAAAAACTTGCCAGCTTTTTCAAGTTGCGTTATCCGTGACGTAGCTCCTTTAAGGATAGCACAAGGGGACAATTCCATTTTACAAAAGATTCCCGATCTCAAAGCCGATCTCAAGAAATATTGTTACGAGTTTTCAAACGAATGTCACTAAAGAAGATGTATTGTTCATACACTTTTTGTAAAGGAAATGTCGCTGTTAGAGAATGAAATGGATCAAAGGTGCTCTGTGATTTCTGTATATCGCACAATTACGACTGGATACAAAGCAACAGAACGATTGAAACCCTGGGATTAAAATGTGAAAAAACAAAAATTTGGGAGAAAAGCTCTTTTTTAAACACCTCGTAAAAAGAAATACAACTCGTGTATATTAACATTCTAGTGCTAACCACCAAGAAAAATTGAACAATATATAAAATGAGGTCATTCGTTTCTCGGTGTTAAATGACCCCTTTACGTCACAACTGTTCTAGCATTGAAATTGATCTTTTAAATTCGCTTTATACCGGAGACATTTATATTGTTTCTAAAAAAGAAAATTTCACCTGCGCTCGAAAAACAAATTTTGATTTTATCAAGCATGATATTCCTTACCTATGACATTTACCTTTATTGTAATTTGAAAACTTTTGGGTAAAATCCGAACACGCAGCCCAAGGGGGGGTACTCCGGATTTCAAGTGACGGGGATGATCGAAGGATTTTTTGGGTTTGAAATGTTCGCTTCCGGGATTTTTTTGGGTAGGAGAATTTGGCAAGTATTTTTTGTGTGTGTGTTTGGCTCGATTTAAGTAGGGATTTTGGGGAGTATTCAAAACAATCTCAAGATTCTTGGTAGTGCTGACTGCGTAGTTTGTGTTATATCACGTAATCTTTCTGGAAATTTTTAAGGCTTGGAAATTCGGCAGGGGATTTTTTGGGGGGTAAGTTTTTGGTCCAGGGATTTTTTTGGGTTTTGTTGGAAGCCCTAGGGATTTTTTTGGGCTTTGATTTTTGCCCCCATTCGATCATCCCCGTCACTAGAGTTCCGGAATACCCCCCCCCGGGACACGCAGTCCAGTCTAAAACAACCCATCGATTTGAGTCTTCTTGAAATTGGAGCTTGGCCGTGCTCAAACAGTTAACATTTTACTGGTTAACATTTTACTAATGTTCTACCATCACAATATTATAAAATTTCAGGAAATTGAAAGGGACCATAATTATAGAAGAATTTAGGCCACGAGCTCAGATATATAAGATGTCGCTTCGTTATTTTAAATATTCACAATATTGTCAAAGGCGACGAAGGGTGTGTTAATCGCAGAAATGGGGAGTGATGGGTTCCATTTCGGAAGTAAATTTGTGTATTACTTTTTAACCGCCATTTCTTAATTTCGGACTAAAGTGATCCTAACGTACATATGCCACGCTAATATGTGACAACTGCTGCGGCGCTTCACAGCCGATAATAAATGAAAACAGAAACCGACCGAGCAATCTAATATATTTCAAGTCGGATATCTTTGACTTGTCGCATGCTGTGAAGTATCAAATCGTACTGGTTTCATAAACATTCTTTTTGCGAAAAGAGATATACAAATAAAAGAAGAGGTTAAAGACTGGGGCATCGTCAGATGCTGAATTAAAGTGTTTACCAAAGAATCGTTTTATCACTTATTTTTAAAGTCAAAATGTTTGACAGAATAGGTGACGGAAATTTTTGTAGGTAATCAGTGTAAAACTGAACCTGAATTGCTAATCCTAGATTAACGCTTTGAGAATCATAAACCGCTGAAGTGTTATAGATCCGATAATTATTTTGTACGAAATCTGGTTTTAGCTTTTCAACCTTTGAATCGTTTCCATGATGAATAGCTTGATTCCATCGATTGCAGTTGCAAAGTTTTCAACTAAGTGTTCATGGTGTGCCTGTTCCATAGTCTCCGTAAGGTACTTAATCAAACGGATTCAATGATAATAATATTTCAACGGATTCAATAATAATAGTAATAATAATAATAATAATAATAATAATAATAATAATAATAATAACTTTATTTAAGTGCCAAAGTGATCTAGCCCCTGTAAAGTTGCTAATTGGGGACACATCATTCAACATATCACATTTATTATATAGACAAGAGTGTTTTAGTGGAAAATAGACCACTCGTAAAGTTCATATGAAACTACATCCGGGACTGAGTGGCGTATTTTCCATATCTTCACTAGTGAGGATATCGATGACGTCATCTCCCGCTCTTACACTCTTGTTTGTGCAAAATACTCTTGTCTATATAATAAAAAGAAAATTACACTCGTGGTAAAAGACAATATTTTACTCACTCGCTGTGCTCGTTCGTAAAATATTGTATTTACCACTCGAAAATAAATTCATATCTTCGTGCCGCCGTGTAATATCCTCTATCTATTTATTTATTTATTCCGCAAAAGCCTATTCAGCGACACCGCGAAGGCCTCACATAGGCGCAAACATGAAATAAACAAAAATAGATATAAAAAATTATTAGACAATTAAATCGACAAATTGTTAGGTTAAAACTCCGTGATGGCGGCCTTGAATTTGTCACAATTAAGTTGGACAATGTTCTCCGGAAGATTGTTCCATTCCTTGACGGTTCTTGGAAAGAAACTGGTTATACGAAAGTTGGTTCGTACAACTTGGTTGTACGAAAGTTCAACACTCAACAGGAGTAGGGTGCCAAAACATGTATAACTTGCCGAATTCAACAACGTTGACAGAGATGTCAACGGGGGATTTTAAATCCATTTTCAGTGGCGGGGCCTGAGGCTCATTCTTGCCAAAACGTCGCTCCTGAAGGCAAATGCTGCTCCAGACTGTTCGAACCACAAAAAATTGCTCATAACTCCAGACGTTGTAAGAAGTTGCCAAAGACAATCTATGAGGGTCTCCTCAATTGGGAAAGACCCTCTTTAAGGACCCTCTACGAGGGCCTCCTCGGTTTCATGCCCCATGATGTGGTTAGCCCGTGAACAAGCTCCTTAATGGAGGACAGAACGCAAGAAAAATCGGCGAGCGGAGAGCACCCCTTCTTCTTGTGACCCATATCTCTCTAAGGAGCCTTTTCACAAGCTATATGCGAGTACTTAAGAAAATTAAGGCAAGGGTCCTCCAGTTATTTCAGAAAAAAGTAAGGGGTGGTCTAGCCTTTGATGTATTTAACCTAAAATGGGATCAACCTTAAAATGTACTTAACAGCCGGCCAACAGATTAAGAACCTTTATGTTGCTTGGGGTGATATATTTTCAGCGCAAAATTCCTTTTAGCAAAACAGTATGTTAAGGCTACAACTAACGTCAATTCTGTGCCCGGACTTTTCAAGAAAATTTAAAATAAAACCATGAAATAAGAAAATCTTTCAACGGGTGGGACTGGGCAGTAGTACAAAACAACGCTTATTTTCAAAATCAATAAAATATTGAACAAAGTCTGGGCACAGTTACGTTCTTTTGATGCTGACGTGATGCCTTATTTAGTAGCAGAAAGGTTCAATGCGTTGGTATAAAGTCACGTGACATTTTTCTTGAAAGAATTTTTTCCAGTATGTGGCCGTAAGAAGTCACGTGACTTTACGAATAAGAACTCCTGCGAAACTAATTTTCTCCAATATTATCAAGTTATTAGCGCTATTCCGAAGCATTTATTGTCCAAAGCAAAATCAACGAAGCCAATTAATAAAGAGTTATATTCTAATAGTAACCTTAGTCTACAACTGAATGAATCGATAAATCTATATTTGAATAAAATCAAAACTAGCGACCTCTATAGGTTATTAAGTACAAAAACCCACACAACAGTTCATTCTGGGCCAACGAGGTGGAGCAAGGATCTTTCCTTGGATGAAGATACGTGGGAAAAAATATTTACCTCCCTAAAAACCGTCTGTAGAGAGACCAAACTAAAGGAATTTAAATATAAATCAATTCACCGAATTGTAGTCACCAAAAAGGAACTTTACCGCTATGGAATTAAGGAAGATTATGAATGCATATATTGTGGTGAAATGGACTCTATTGACCATACTTTTAGAGATTGTCATTTCGTCAAGATTTTCATTCAAAGGGTTACTGGTTTAATACAGAAAATAAGATCAAGCTCAATCCTTCTAGTGAAGAAAGACTGTTCGGTATCATTTCGGACTTACATGAAAAGGTATTAGTAAAGAAATTCAATTATACCATGTTATTTAAGAGGTACTACATTTACACCAACAAACTACACAACAAACCAATTCTCCTCCAAGACTTCGTTGATAAAATGATAATTAAATACAGAATCGAAAATGCCATAAAGTAGACATGAAAAATGACTCCTCTGACTCTAGTCAAGTTGATCAATAGAACTTATCCCCTCTTACATAATTTCTTTATGTCGTTCTTCTTTTTTTTTTCTTTGTTTGTTTGTTTTGTTGTGCGAGGGGAGGGGAGGGGGACGGGAGGGAGGGAGGTAAGAAGGGTGGAAATGGGGTGTGTGAAAGTTAAAGAAATGTTTTGGATGGAGTAGGGCTGGGTGGGGAGGTTGTTGCAAGAGTTTGTAAACACGATAGTAATAAGTAATATCAGTGAATGAATAAATAAAGAATTTAAAAAAAATGAAAAAGTCACGTGACCTAATTTGCATACGTCATGCTATTTATTATGTTAACATTTGTGCAAACTTGACAGACTGCCAACGTTTTACTTTTTTATGGCTTAATGAGGGGGGTAAAGGGGGGGGGGGTTCTACGCACGTTTCACGGACATTTAAAAGTAGAAATAATGCATCCCGATGATTAAAATTCCATGTTCACGTTTCACGGAAATGTACGAAGCAAAAGGAGAGTGCATGGTTGGACTTGTTTAGAATGCTGTCTGCAGAATTGCCACTTTAGTGACGTTTAATACTGGAGTCGATGTTCTGCTTTTTGAGCCTCCCACACAGCTAGTACAGAGAAGTAACAGAAGTCAGGTGAACAAAGGTGAAGTTAAACTGATGATGACTAGTACTGACGGATTGTACTCAATGTCACTGTCATTTGACCTTCCCCTTTCTTACACATACTATCAATTTATATCACAGCTTGAGTGTGCCCTTCTCTTGATCGATAGCTATATAGGTCAACCACACAATTTACCGGCACAATTGTGTCGCCTTAAATAGACTCTTGATCAAAGGGACAAAGCTGTTACGAATGTACTTATAAGAAAGCTCTATTTTGAAGGCTAGAATAACTTAAGCGACTAGCGGGAGTCGTGTTTGGCCTGTCATTTTACATACTTTCCAGAATACGATCATCCTCATCATCCGCGCTCATTTTAGGTCGTTGAACTGTAATTACCTGAATTACGCGGAGTTACGAAACGGAGAGTTCCCCGTTACGCAACAGGTCATATGCAACCCCCAAGCTCAGTTGTCACGCAAGATCTTTTTAAAGACACTATGGTCACGTTAAGAGAACTCCCGGAGAGCTCCGCTTTGCTTCGTACACTTCGTAGGTCTTCGTAAGTCTACGTAAGTAATCTTTCACGAAAAAAGGACGTTTTCTTGTCAATTATCACGGATATCGGAAAATTATTATATATGTTTCACGTATCACGACAGGTATGACATTCACAGTTCACGGCTTTTAAATTTTTACAATCACAAGTCACGGCAAATAAAAACAGCCGATCACGTTTCACGGGAAACCCCCTTTACCCACCTCCTTAATCAACAAAGGATCGGCCAGCCCCTTACTTTTTGATCAAATAAAAAGAGGACCCACGCCTTAATTTTCTTCAGCTTGCTATATATAGGGTACATCACGTAATCCCAGCTGCAAAAGGACTTTCCAAGGCTTTACCGGACACCAGCTTCGATTCACCTTGCTTTTTTTTTTTGCCTTATAGCACTAAGTGCCACCTAAATCCTCTTCTTCTTCCCGCCATCACTGCATTCTGGAGTACCTTCTTTGCCTAACTCCAGTAAGCACCCAAATCCTCACCCTTTTCTGATCTGCCTTTTTATGATTTTGCCCTTTCTCTGTTGTCTTCGCTCTTTCAGTTATCGGGTTGCCGTGGCGTGTCAGCTCAATCCAGTGTAAAGTAGGATGGCAAGAGTGGAATCAAGCCTGTTACAAAGTTTCCACGGAACAGACTTCGTTCTCCAACGCTTTAGCTTCGTGTAAACAAGACGGTGCAAACCTGGCGTCAATTCACAACGCTCAAGAAAACGAATTCGTCCGTACACTGTCCGGATGTAAAGATGTTTTCATCGGCTTTAGCGACACAAAAATCGAAGGTACTTTTACTTGGTCCGATGGCAGCACTTCTTCTTATAACAACTGGGAAGATGGTGAACCCGATGACGACAATGGAATGGAAGACTGCGTAATCCTTACAGATAACGGCAAGTGGAACGATACGCCTTGCATCATGTGGTATAATTACGTGTGCAAATTCACAGTTGCACTGGGCAACAAGGGACAAGGTAACCATGATTGATTGCATCATAGACCCCCCTGAATACAGTCCCCCCCCAAAAAAAACACACACACACACAGTACAGCTTTGAAAACTGGTTAGACTTTCTCGAAGTCGTATTTGGTGTATTCCAATCAGGCGGAAGGTTCGTTTTCGGCATAGTCCAGTCGACCTCTCGGGACTTGGATTGTGACAAGCCTGCAACTAGTCTGAACTG
This sequence comes from Siderastrea radians, assembly GCA_964017195.1. Taxonomy (NCBI): domain Eukaryota; kingdom Metazoa; phylum Cnidaria; class Anthozoa; order Scleractinia; family Rhizangiidae; genus Siderastrea; species Siderastrea radians. Next base: position 58,109,466 of record OZ024887.1, on the reverse strand, counting down.
GTGTTTAGATATTTTTGGTTTGGCCTGAAAAAGTTATTAATATGGTTGGTTGGTCTGAAATAGGGTTAGGATTTAAAGTTCTGGGCCGAGCACCCGGCCCCCAACCAAGCCCCCCCCCCCTAATTGCCGGCCCCAATCCG
>OZ024887.1:57419398-57507361 GCA_964017195.1 Siderastrea radians | reverse complement strand
ATTGTGCCATATAAATTGCATGGTTCTTAAGCCCAGACCAAACGAAGTCGCCAGACAACGCAAGTTTGGAAATGCGAGCTTGCGTGCACAGCTTGCGATGGGTGGCCAAACTGACTCGCAATAGACGCAAGTTTGACTTAAATTGGCAAGAAAGCCATTTTAGTGCTGCCCGGTGCGCTGGTCCGTGATAAGAAAAACAATACTGAAGTCAACTTTCGTCGACTTGCGTTGGGTGGCCAAACGGCGAAAGACTTACGTTCACTTACATGCAAATTTGAGTTCGATCGATAATTGAGCGCAAGCACACGCAATTCACGGCCAAACGGAGTAGCAGATTATCTCAACTTTTCAACGTGCGATAACTTGCCACTCCGTTTGGCCAGGGCTTTAGTTTACAGCCTGTGGACGAAAACGTAAAGCTATTTGACAGTACTTTCTTTTGGAACTGTTTTTTTTTTCATGTTGTACAAGGTGACGCTATCGTTTGAATCTGTGACCATTCAAATGATAGCTTCTGAGCAGTACTTTCTTATGGTGCTGTTTATTCTGCTGTGAAAGCTAGTTTGTTCTATCTTTTGAGTCTGTGCACGAAATCCTAAAGTGTGACCATTCAAATGATAGCTTCTGACTAGTGCCTTCTTATGGTGCTGTTTATTGTACTGTACAAGGTGATTCTCATCTTACAGCGTGACCATTCACATGAAAGCTTCTGAGCAGTGCTTTCCTATGGTGCTGTTTATTATGCTGCGCAAGTTGTTTCTAACTTTTGAGTCTGTGGATGAGATCGTACAGTGTGACTATTCAAATGAAAGCTTCTGAGCAGTACTTTCCTGTGGTGTTGGTGCCGGACAATTTGGGGACGGGTGGAAGAATGTGTTAACTATGCTCTCACCAATCCAACACTTGTTACTAATGACGAAATTTCCATAGTCATACACAGGGCACTTAGCAATATTGTTCCTGAAATCTGATTCTGCCACTTGGTTCCCTGGATTCAGATGCACTCTGAGGTAAAACGAGCCGTGTGGAAAGTCGGTACTGTCAACCCACTGGCAGTCAGTTCTCCAGCTATAGAGGTCATAACATCCGGGAGATATGCCCTGGCCTCCACGCTGACTGCAGTTATACTTCCTGTCAAAACCCGGATAACACCTGGTGTCTTCCAAACAGAAGCTGGCTTTGTGACCCTGAGCTATCTTCTTTCCATTCTCTTTGCCTAAAAAAAAGGGGAAAAAAAAGAAGAAAAAAGTCAAATTCGTAAAAGAATACAACTGTTTATTCAATAGACCATTCCGAAGTTGTCTTGTGCCTCTTTATCAAAACGAAGCCTGGTGCACAACCTTTCATATGAAAATGAGTTTTATCTTATGACCTGTACGTTTGATCAAGTAGTGGTATTATAAGAAAAAATAAGATGCCTGTCACTATTTAAACAGTAGAGTTCTTCTGTCGAACGCACTATCGTGTGATAGGTTGCCCGGGGAAATTTGATGTTCAAAACGCTTATATGAAGTTTGAACATCAAATTTCCGAGGGAACCTATTACACATAGGGCCTGAGACAGAAGGACTCTATTGTTTTTATTGTACAACGCTAAATTTTGAGCAAAAATTGCCAAAACGGGCACTATGCGCTGATAGGCGCCCGCTGAGGAGAGACACTATTGCGTCGCGTGATCGATTTCGATCAATGGGAGCGCGCCAAAATTTATCGTTGTACTATAACGGGGCTTAAAGGGTTAGGTATGGCCAGTAGCTTGTTTTAAGTTCGCTATTTTATCATGAAATAGACGGTACAAATTTAAGGCCCGCAGACAAACGGATACCACGTTCCCATTCAACAACGTTCAGCATTGTAGAGTTCATCATGTTAGACGTTTGGGAACCCTGTGGAATGATGTTGGATGGCGTTGAACGAAATTTGATTGAAATTACATGTCGAATTCAACAATGTTGAACGTTGTTGAATAGAACTGTTGCGCACGTTCGTCCGGGGCCTAAGAGAGAAAATAATGGCTTCAAAACTCTACATTCCTTCAGAACGGTTACTTTGACTTTCGAGAGCGCGGCCCGTTTGCAGTGTAGTTAGCCGGCTGACTACACTAGCAGCGCAATACGTTTCCTCGCGGCAAGCGATTTTCGTGATCACTTAGTTGTGTGTTGAGTTTGCTCGATCATCCCTGAGTGGAAAGAGAGACTGCTCGTGGAAACTCATGTTAACTTTAGAACTAAAAGACATCTAAGCGAAGGACATTAAGAGTGGGCTGGGGCGAAGATGAGTACTTCAGAAGGGGGCTGCTTGTCACGTGGAGAGATCTAAGATTTGTGGGGACGAGGAAACAAGTAATCATGAAGTGAAGTGACCGGATACCAATCGTTAAAAATTTAAGAGAAATCCTTTCCAAGTGGTTAATGTAGTTACTTTTAATTGATTTATTATGAATATTCATATTATCTTATTGTTGCAATGCATTGTGAAAAAGACTGTGTTTATGTACACACATAACATATAATATTTCTGAAATAAAATAAGGTTATAGTAAAAGTGATTTAAGAAAGAGTATCTTTTGCGGCTCCTTAACACTCACTGATAAGATCATAAGAAGAAAATGTCTCCATAGAGTGATAGTGCCTGTGACATTTGTGCCATTTCCAGCTCGATCTGGGTACATTTGGACGGAAATCAGCCAACCCCCGGTTCTCAATTTTGACGCTAAACCGCAGAAGCCGTCGGTGGAAATAAATTGCATCACTGTAGATGAAGAGGAAGTTTGAAAGTACATTAGCAAAACATTGAGCGAGAGCGGAAAGGAGAAGAAGAAGAAGAAGAAGAAGAAGAAAAAGAAGAAGAAATCGAACGATCAACAAAACAGAACGAAAGAGCCGTACGATCAACAGAAAGAATGAACGAACAAGGGAGTGAGAGATCGAACGAACAAACAAGAATAAACTAACGAATGAAAGGGCAGACGGACCAACAGAAGGATGGATGAATGAATAAATGAAGAAAGGGAGGAAGGATGGAGCAAAGGAAAGAGGAAGCGAAATAGACGAATTGAACTGACTGAAGCAGTGACTGAATAATTGACTGACTGACTGACTGACTGACTGATTGACTGAATGACTAACTGACTGACTGTCTGTCTAACTGACTGACTGACTGACTGACTGACTGACTCGATAAATGACTGACCAACTCGTTGACACGCTGACTGACTAATAGACTGACTGATGACTAACTGAATGACTGACTGCCGAACTGATTGACATACTGACTGACCGATAAAAAAACTGACAAATCAACCGACTGACTGACTGACTGACTGACTGACTGACTGACTGACTGACTAACTAATTAACTGACTGATTGGTTGACTGAATGACCGACCAACTGCCTGGCTCGTCGCGATCGAAAGTACAAATGGACAATCGTTTTATGTTAAAACAAAACTTTTTTTACCTGATGAGGTATCCTGCAGTAACTGAGAGACAATTTTCCTCCAGCGGACATCTTAAGCGATTCAAGGGAATAATATTTATTCTCATTTCACGACGAAGAATGTCAATGTCGGGCACTATATCCGGTAGAGCTGAAATAACCAACAAGAGGAACAACAATGAATATGACAAGCCACATAACAAGCCACATAATATGACAAGAAACATAACAAGCTCTGGTACTAACGCAAGCCCCGAACTGTGGCAATAATGGGGTATGTATTAACGAAATGGAGTATGGTGCTGCGGAGTCCCTTTCGCCCAGTTACCTCACTTGGTAGGGCGCCAGACTATAAACGGGTGGTTCGTATCCCAACGAGGGTCTTGAAAAGATAACTGGAAATATAACAGCGTCTGTGCTCAAAACATTGTTTCAGTTCAGATGATCGCGTCATCGGAAGGTGACGTTAACCCGGTGTCCTTGTCTCGTTATACTAAATTAGTAGAGGAGGTTAAAGAGCCTGTGTTATTGTTAAAAGCAGTTACAGAAATTAGTACTTTGGTGTTGTGGTCCTTTTAGCTTGTTAAAGGGCAATATCATGGGGATTTTACTGTTGTTTGGTCAAAAAGATGTGTCTATTAAGTACCTTGCACATACTTGAATTCCCTTTAGACCTCCAACAGGATGACATGAAGTGAATGTTTCAAGGAGGAACGAGCTACAATCAGTTTTAACCGATTTTAACTAAGACACAAGTGAAGAACTTGGAGAAGTCGGTGTGGCTTTTTCAACTTGGTATCCATTTCCGTCCTGGCCATTTGTAGCCAACACACTAATAACGGCCTTTTTTGCATAAGAATCGTCATTTCTAACAAACCTGTATTATTAACTTTAGGTGTCAATTGATGCAAAGTGATTCTAAAAGTAGATTACACAGTCTCATTAACGATCATTAATGGTTGGATGCGGTAGGGTCAGCGGTACCGCAAAATAACGAATGGGTCAACCTTTTTCGTGGGGGGGGGGGGGGGGCGGAAGCTCGGGAGAAAAGGAAGCGGGAGATGTATGAGACGGGAGAAGAAGGGGCGGGAAGCGGAATTCCCAAGGTGGCAGGAAGCGGGAGAAATAGGGAAAAATAACGCAACATTACGCGATATTTTGCAAAAAGAGAAAAAGAAAAAAGAGCAGGAGCCGGGATTTAAGGGTGCGAGAGGCAGGAAGTTTGAACTCCCTGTCCCCAACTCCTTTGTGGGCAGTTAACACTGCTGAAAGAAAATCGACTTGAGTAGGAACTCGGCGGTCGGAAGGACCTGGAAAGAGAACAAACAGGAAAGGAGCACTGGCCTCTCCTTAGGGCCGTCCCCATCTTTTGCATTTATTCCCTTCCAGTCCCCTTTTAAGTGCTTCTTTGAAATTCCAGGTGAGCGGGAAATTCCAGGAAAGCGGTTGCATTTGCGCCTTGATATACTAACGTGCGATGTTATCCTTAATCAAAATTGTAAAGCGCTTTTGAACGTCCATAACTAATTGGCACTGTATAGAGGCATAACTATTTTGGTTGGATACTGTCTTGTTGTACGATCCACATCTTACCATCAACACAAACAACCCCTGCTAACTTGTCCTGGCTGCTGCATGTAGCGTTTGTCCATTGGTCATGTTGACAGTTGTAAAGTGAGATCTCGTCTACCCGGCAGTTAACCCCAGACATGACCACTTTGAGATGTTTGCCACCAAACCTGTCCTTAGTGACAGCCTGGCCGGCGTATCCGAGGTTGAGCTGTCGGCAAACTGTCATGGCTTCCTCGATTCCCCACCCGTCAGCGCACACGGACCCCCATTTGCCATCATGGAACACTTCTACCCGACCCTTCTTAGGGCTTACTCCACCATGAAGCCTTATCTGTTGTAAGAAAGTTGCGATTAGTTTGAAATAAACTTCGAGCAGTTCCTCGCCAGATGTTGTAAGCGAACGCGCTCGCAAATTAACGCTCTGTTATGGCCAAAAGGACAATCAAGTATGTGCTCGTTTTCACTTGCACTGCGTTTACTTGTGTCTCCGTTTCGCCGGTACTTGCGTGTACCTGCCATGGCTTGGAATGACTTGCTTTCATTTTGGTTACGACGAAATTCGCGCGACATCTGTCGGAAGGTTTCATTATTAGCCTACATAAGGCAGGACAGCACAAGTTCTTCTCAGTATTTTTTTGGCCTCCAATGTTTCGCTAAAATGACTTTTAGCAAACTGTCTAACTTGAACCTTCTTGAGAAACTGTTTGCTCACCCATCGCATGTCTGTGTATACAAGTTCACATTTCCAAACTTGCGATGACGTGCGATTCCTTTTGGCATGGCCTGCACATTTTTATGGTAAAATATAGAAGGCGAGTCTTAATTTCTCTTCTCCCAGATTCTGGTTAACCCATTTCCAATCCCCTTTAAAAGCCCTGAAGATCTTTGTAAGCCCAAGGATGCATGAGGCGTATCCCAGTTTTGGATGAGGCCTGTGCCAGTTCTTGGAGTGTGAACTTGCAGTTGTGGTGCGTGACATTTGACACAAAAATCCTCTCCAATGTATCAGCTAACTCATATCTTAGCCCCTTTAAAAGCCCTGGCGAAGCTTGATAATTCCAAAGATAAGACGAATGCCAGTTTTGGATTTTACCTCATGACCCTGAAGCTGCGGTGCGTGACACTTAACACCAGCATCCTCATAATGGGTGCAGTCTGTTTTGTACCAGCCGCGATGGCGACACTGTGTGATACTCTTCTCAGATCCCCGGCAATGAACATTATCCAACATGACCTGAAATAATGAAATTTATCAAAACATTTTTCTATATTTTCACAATTTTTCGGGAAGGCAATAAAATACTGTCAGGAGCAGTGCATTCGTGGCCAATCTCTATAATCTCTATACTTTATGTTTACGCTGTGGCTAAATAACTAAGCGTTTCTTCCACACAGTTTATAATCTGTAGTGTCTCTGGGCGGAGCAGTCCAACAATGCCATCAGAAGCATGTAACAAAAAAGATTGTCAGCCTGACTTTGCAGCTATTATCTCTCCTCTAATCATCTATATGGCTCTGTAAACCAATTAATTGCAAGAGACAAAGACAACAACAATTAAACGCTTCCCTTTGAATTTTGAGATTCTAAGTAAAGGATATAGGATCACGTTTTCCGCTAAACCCAGAATAGACTGCTAACTAAGGTTTTGGTTTCAACTGCATAAAGGCGTTTTCACTGTTTTATTGTTAGGTTACAGTTTGAAGGAAGTCAAAGTCGGCAGAGTGGGCCAAACTTCAAAACCAAAAATTTTCGCGAGACAGAAATAGCCACATTTTTATAGCGTGGGTGCTTTCCTACTTGTGAAACGTCTTCTGTTCAGTAACCGCGCGCCTCAACTCTCCACAAATATGATAGCCATGGAAAAGTAAGTTATTCATTAGGACAGAGGTAAGTTTTCGTAAATACAATCTGTCACGAAATGTGATTTAGCACCAATCAGAATTTCGTGAAGGTTAGCGCGAGATGACTAATTTACCATCTGACATAAGATTGTTTACGCACCCTTCCAACGCCTTGTCCGTAGTACGCATTCTTTGTTGCTCTCGCCGCTGACCCATAGCCCAGTGACCTGCAGACGACATTAGCCTCACTCATGCTCCAGTGATCATCACATATTGTGCCCCAGGTCTTACGGTACTTTATTTCAACGCGTCCCTCAGAGACCTGGGCACCACTCCGGAGACGTATATCTGGCGGCTTAAAGAGGACGATAATAAGTGAATGTAGGTCTTAGTATAGCTCTTGTCAGTGGAGGGGTCGAACTGAAAGAATATAATCTCATCCATAAAACAGGTAGCCGACGGGTAAAGGACTAGTAGTTGTGGAAGTCCCCATCTAGAGGGACTAGAGCCCTAGTGTCCCAGAAGCCCCTTGCCTTTTTTGCGTATATGGATGAAACTCTAAAATGAGAGTGTTTTTCTATTGCTAGCTGTTATTTGACGTTTCCTAGACTACGAAAAGTCTCTCTTTTTGCTCTGGGATACATGTAGTCGAGCGAAAGGTACATGCGAGCGACTGCAAAAATCGCCTACCAACGGTTCATCTAACGCGCGTCACGTTTCCACGCGGCAAGCGATTTTCTCGTTTGCTCGCGTGTTCTTTTTTGCTTGACTATCCCTGGGCGGAGAGAGAGACTGCTCGTAGACTAGACGTTTCCCGAATGTTTACGAAGTTAAACTGTACCACTAGTTAACTAACTTTCCCCGCCTTTCTTCGAATGCACTTGATCTTCAACACTCCACCACCCTCACACTGGTGACGTCTCCACCCCGCGTGGTCACATGACACGATCGACGACTCCCATCCTTTACACGTCACTTGGTCCAGCCAATAGACGGGCTCCATGTCCTGTATTGTCTCTGAGTATGACTCCAGTTTCTCCGCGTTTGGGAATCCAAGTTGTCCGCACAGCACGTACGAGTTCACATTTTTCCAGTCAGAAGGACAAATGTAACCCCACTTTCCTTCGTGCTCCACTTGGACAACACCTTTCGATATGTAGTCGTCTACAATCGGGCCTTGCAATCTGACTTTTATGTTTAACGCCTGTGAAAGGAAAATGAATTATTGATGAAGACATGCAGAAAACATTACACCAATTCAGATAACGGCTTACATTGATATAGGGACAACAGTCCCGAAACGTTTGTGTTAATTCAACCTTTTGCGAGGAAGGAAAATTTTTTAACTCAAAACACTAAAACGAAGCACTTCTGTAGCGTCCAACTAAGATCAAGAATTATGTTCTACTGCTGTATAGCAAGGTAGGAGACTAGTTGAAGATAAATGCTCAGAAGACGAAAGTGCTATGGTTGAGTTAGATAGATAAGAAGTCCAGAGTACGAGTCGCCAGGGCAGCCTATTTAAAGTTGGCGGAAGATTTGGCAAAACAAAACAGAACAAAGCAAAACAAACCACAGATGAACCTCGAAAGACTAAAGGAGAGAAAAGCTTTAACTTACATCAATTCAAATGAAAATGTGAATGACGAGTGAGAGTTAAAGCTCAACAGTAGCCGCGTTTCAAGTCTGTTCAACTCTCGAAGTTGTGCTTGTTAGGTTTAATTAACTCTCACGCGCTCTTAGTGAATCTAAAGCACTCTCAAATAGGTTGTTTTGAGCCTTGATAACTCTCGTTGACTCTTGTTTTTTTAGGGCCAGGATAACTCTCATCATTACGTTCTCGTCGACTCTTACGTGTTCTCAAAAAGTTTGAACCCTTATCGGTTCTCTTCAACTCTTAGTCGTTCTAGACTGCGAGTAGTCTCTAATTTTGGCGGGGCGGGCGAAATACACACAAGCGCGCGCGAAGTTTCGAGGAGACGTACTCCCCTCACGTCGCGTATCCTCGAAATTTCGCCCGCGCGCGTGTGCATTTTGCCCGCCCTACAAGTGCCATCGTCAATACTCGCAGTCTAAGTCCTTCTCGCTTGGTCCGCGCTAATTATCATACGAAAAAAAGAAGTACCTGACCGCTGGCTTTGGCGGGTTCAGGCGCAGCTACCATGTCGTTTGTATGTAATCTACACATGACCGAAGCCGGGTTGATATCCCGGCAGTTGTATCGCCCCCATTCTCTATGCGAACACTGCGCAATGGACTCTTCATCCCCGGTACATTTGATGTCATCCAGCCAAAACAACTTCGTTCCCGGACCAAAAACTTCGGACCTTCGAGGAGAAAAAACAGAGGAAGTGTGTAAGGCCTTCTAATGTATCCGAATCTAACGCAAAGAAGCCAAAAACAGTGACTTTTCCTCATTTGAGATAGATTCAGTTATGCCAGCACAAGAAAAGTCCAAGCCTAGTATCCAGGCTTTCTCTTCGCACTCACTGTACTTGGCGCGAAAATTCGTACCGTCACCGAATGCGCGCCAAGTCAAGTGAGCGGGAAGAGAAGGCCTGGGTACTAGGCTGGAGTCTACAGTACATATAAGTGCAGATATTTAGGAAGCAATCTGGTTGGTGCTTGTTTGCATTGAAAAAAAAATCATTTACTTTCAAGACAATACTGGTCCCTAATGGAAAGGAACGTTTTAGTCATTCCCCTTACCGCAGAGAACAACAAAATAATAACAACAAAAAAGCAATAATAAATAAAGGATCAACCATTAAAAAAAAAACCACAAAAATGAAGTAAAATAAAATTAAAAAACCAATATTCAAGATGTTTTTTCAAATAGGCCATTTCCTAGTTGCCTTGCACCTCTTTTGGAAAGCGAGTCTTGATGCATAGCCTTTCATATGAAAATGAGGTCGTGTTCTATTGGGATCAACCGTTTCAACTGAAACCGGTTTTGGTTGAAACGGTTGAGGTTTCCAATGGAACACTTTTTCAACCATTCTTGGTTGACACGCGGTTGTGACTGAGCATAGGCATTTACAGACTTCCTCAATTTTTTCTGCCAAAGTTGGCAAGATGGCGGAAGCGCAACTCGTAGCATCGGTTGTCCTTCAAGAACTGTTAGAAGAACTGGTTCCACCACGTTGTGAATCCGACGATGAATTGGAATATATGGCAACATCGTAACTGGAAACGGAGAGGACACCTGCCACTCGTATTACAGGCTATTTTGAGAATGTCGTCCCTAATTTATCAGACAGCAAGTTAAAAAAAAAAATTTCGAAAGAGAAGACATGCGTTTGTGGCTAACAGTTTACACGTGATTACGCGCAAAAATAATGACGCAATGCGTCATTAACATGTCAGCGGACGCTACCCATCGTTTTCAACCGTTTCAACCAAGCTCAGAGCTGGTTGAAAGAGTTGATCAACCAAACCAACCGAAAACGGTTTTTTCCAAATAGAACACGAAAAAACCCAACCAACTAAAAACGATTGATCTCAATAGAACACGACCTGAGTTTCAATTCACATACAGATAAAACTCATTTTCATATGAAAGGTTTTGCACCAGGGCTCGCTTTGAAAAAGAGGCACAAGACAATTCGGAAATGGCCTATTCAACAATGTCAACATCATTTTATACTTTAATCATTTCATCCTTAGTCATATAAATTTTATTCTGTTACAGAAGCTTGTATTGTATTTTATAACTTGTATTTTATTATGTAGCAGTTTTGTATATAGCATATCTATTTTATTGTAACTAGTGTTTATTATAATGTTTAGTAGAGGGCCTCAAGTTTATTAAATAAATATAAAATAAAATTAGCTTTGCCATTGTGAGCCACCCTCTCTAAATAAAGATTTCACTTACTTACTAGAGTGAATTCGTCTAACCCGTTTCTTATATGCTAATGAGGCGCACAATATGCTAATGACCGGTTTGGGTACGCACAAGCGATTCACGATTCAAATGCGGTTGCTGTGCGTACTGTCTTCAGCATACGCTAAAGACAATAAGCATTTTTAAAAAGATACGGAGTATAACTGTAGAAAAATAATACTTAAAACACTAGGTTTCAAGTTGTCATTTCAAAAAGGATGCTACAAACTCCACAAGGCAGCTCGCCTAACATGTATTTGTATCGCGCGACCTTCAATTCGACATTTTGAACATGCAATAGTGACTAAATGACAGTTTAACGCTTCTCTCGCGTAACCCACATGCAGCCCTGCGTTAACCCTTTAAGCCCCAATATCCAGATGCATATTCTCCTCACTGTTCTCCATATATTTCTTGTTACTAGTTGAGAGAATTTCATTAAACATCAGCACATTTCATGTCTGATGTTCATTTACTTTATTCTCATGTCCCGTATATTTGATCAACTGGTGATACTGTAAGGAGAAATTAGATGCTTGCCACTCTTGGGGCTTGCCGACTTTCTGACGCCTGTGGCAGAGAAACACTCGTGCCGGTACTAGTTCTCATGCTGGTATGCAACAACAACAACAACAACAACAACAACAACAATTTCTTAAGGTATTTCCATATCTATACATGGCATTACCTAATAACTATAGTTAATTATAAAATTTCTAATACAAGTTCATTTGTGAAATGTTTGATATCTATAGTTCATTACAACGAAGAGAAAAGCAGCAACTGATCTACAAATAAATGGATCGATGCTATTAAAAAGGAACAAGATTTTTGAATTAATACTTAAGTCTTTAAAGAATTTATATTTTCCAGTAATTTCGTCAAAAAATTTTGATCGGAAATTATTATAAAGTGCGCAAGAGAACAGAACATGAGATTCATTCTCAACATCATTAGACTGGCACGAAGTACAAATTCTTAACTTTTCAGGAGTCTTAGGAACAGTTTGTCTTCCAGTTTCAATGAGGAGTTGATGATTCCCTAAACGAAATTTATTAATAGCAGTTCTATCGAGGGGGTTTTTAATAGCATCTAAAGAGTCAGTTTTTGTGGTGTCTGTTTTGAAAAGGGTATAGACACAAAGTTTTCTATTGGTGTTAAGAAGTAAAAGTTGGTGGTCAATTGAAGCTTTGCTCATATTTTGACTAACGTAAGAGACAAACGTTTTCGTGTTGCTATCACTTAAAATTATGGTACTAGAAGTAAACTTATTACTTAGCATTTTTATTTTCTGTGACAATCCTGGCTGGTTTTTATCAGCCATATCTTTTGAGATTTGTAAACACTGTTTAGCAATATTATTTTCTGGTAAATTTGTAAATGTATCCAAAACTTGAAAATGGAAGTGTCAATATTCAATTTCAATGATAATCTCAGGGGCACCCAACGAGAAAATTTTAGCTTAATACTTGCAATACCATTTTCTGCTTTCTAAGACTGTTTCAGAGCTTTTTAAAGGTATGTTTGTGTAAGCTAATACAGATTGATCTATTCGCGGGCGTTTTTAGCTGAAAATTTAGGCCGCAGAAAATTTTGGGAAACAGAATCCTATCCACCGAATTTCTGAGCTGCTGGTGGCTCTCCGAAAATGCTAGCTGACCTTATTTTGCACTCTAAACGACGTATTTGTCCCTCCGGCGAAAACAAAAGGAACCACTAACACCTCTTGCTACGAAAGTCCGAGGTGATTTTTCGCCAAAGAAACAGCTTTCACTGCAATTGAATCCGAATATCTCAGGCGATTTCTGGCCTTCCGAACATATATTTCCCGAAACGAACCTTTGGGTGCCCCTGTAATCTGCCAAGTTCATTTCTGGCTGTGCAACGTTCGGACATCGTTTATTTACTCCTAGGGATTGCTTACAAAGAAAAACATGTTTTTTCAATTAAATCTTTTTCCCAAGTGCTTAAATCATCTTTATCATAGGTCCCCCATACCTCTGATCCGTATAGAAGAATTGGTCAAAAAGGAGAATTAAGACGGATTCCGCTCAACGTTCGAGCAATAAGTGCAAAAAAATATTTACCAAAAAACTACTCATAGCACGGTAACATTTTAAATGCTATTTGAAACATCTCACTCTAGTTCACTTGCCCAAGTGACCCCGCGATGAAATTCTCAAGCATTCTCAAGAAAATTAATTTCAAATCTCGTAAAAGTATGCTAAAAACGGGCGCCATTTTGTTTTGAACTGACATGAAGCGTTTTTTTTAATTGAAATATGGATAACTTCAAATCCAATTTTCTCTCGCGGGGTCAGCTTGGGAGCAAAAGTAACGATAAGTTCTTCTTATCTGTTCTCAAAATGTGACAGTGCTGCAAGTATTTTTTTGGTTACTTAATTTTTGCACTTACTGCTCGAACGTTGAGCGGAAATCGTCTTAAAAAGTTTATTAGTGATATCAAGTGGTACTTGATGCAAACAGTGGAAGAAAAGAATAGCTCATTTTAAGGCTTGTTATTTTAAAATGTTCACAACTAGGAATTTGAAGGAATGATTTCAGTTGTGCGTGCTAGTTTCTTAATTGTTCTTCTCATTACCATTTAGTAATTCTCATTGGCGTATAAGACACGGTTTATACGAATTTACTCTAGTACGCTCCCAAGTAGTACCTTAAGAAAAATACTATACGGAGAACATGTATTTAAAGGATTGCCGCCACCTCCCCCCCCCCCCCCATCCCCCAACCTCCTCCTTTTCGGGTGTCGTTGGGACCGTTCGCGCGAGAGACGGTAGCGATGTGAGACGTATTCCTCTCAATTTGCAGGCCATATCGTGACCTGATCACCTGTATAAAACAAATCCTTTCTTTGTCTGCCTGTATTTCTGCACGGAATAACAAGATGTGGCAACGCGTGAAGATAAGGCTACTATGGTTACCAGAGGTTTCTTCTGTAGTGCTTTGAAGGAGCATTCGCGATTCGTCGATCGGCCGAAGAGAAGCTAGCCTGTGTGCAGACGTCTCCTATTTCCTTCCACCCGCGGAAAAGGGACGTCTGCGAAACGGCGTCGCTAATCGTGTTCCAATATCCTGCTGTTTTTCAGGAATTCGTGGAAAGTGCTTTTATTGGTTGCTTGACAATAGCCACTGTTAGAAACAACTCTGATTGGCTATCGTCGGGAAATGCTCGAGATAATGTATGCGACTACATTTAGCGGGGTTCTCCATTGATAAAAACATGTCCGATTGTGTGTTGTGTTTCTCGATTATTCTGAAAAACAATGACAGAAACCTAGTGAAAAGTCGTAGTGAATTTAAAGTTCAGGAAGAAATCCTTTCTCTTCAGTTCATCGTACACGAAACATCGCCATATATTTGTAGACCGTGCGTGGGAAAGTTGCGAAAGCGGAGAGGTCTTCACGCCAACGTGAGAAAAATCGAGGACGAACTTTTTAGCGATTATAGTTCCAAAGCTTTCAAAGCAGGACTTACAGTAAAAAAAACAAAAGATCGAGACACTAGGAAAGGACAGCGTAGGAACTTCGGCTTCTCCCGAGAAGCGAATTCTTTTGGAGGAGTCGGTAGACCGTTCGACGAACGATCTCAGTTCGCTGGTTACGTCAACTCCTGTGAAAGCCGTTCGCAATACTTCTGTGAGAAAAATTCAGATTCCTCCTCTTAGTCCTGTTCGACCTCCGATCATGGAGCGATCAGGGGGAAACGATTCTGGCACAGAAAACAAAACTCTGTTATCATAATTTATGCGAAATTTAAAACCCGAACAGCAGGATACTGGAACACGATTAGCGACGCCGTTTCGCAGACGTCCCTTTTCCGCGGGTGGAAGGAAATAGGAGACGTCTGCACGCAGGCTAAAGAGAAGCCTCATATGAAAATGTTTTGAAAAAGCAATGAAGTCGCGCGTGGTCGCCAGGCACCCAGATAAGATGAACCGTCAAAACAATAACAGTCAGTTATGTACCATGGCTAAGTAGCATATAACAGATTTCATTCATGACAAAATGATAAGGAATCTTCAGATTGGCGGATTACAACTAAGGCAGAAGTGCAGAAAAGTTAAAACTAATTAATGTCACACATTGATGTGTGTTGAAATCGGACTCGTGAATTTTACCGCAGAGCAAAACTGTAAAGGGGAAACAGTGGTATTAAAATCAAAGATTTCCTTCAGCAGAAACTAAAACAAAAGGCATCGTAGTTTTGATAATTATTCCGTACCTGAGATTAAAAATGCACTGCGATGCTAAATGTGCTAAACAAATACAACTTTCCAGACCGGTACTAATCCTTATTTGAGTGACGATTCTAAAGTGTGACCATTCAGATATTGAAAGTCTATTTTTCAAATACTTTGATCCCAACCTTTTACGGTAAGCTTCGTTTTCTAATATTTTGTAAAGTAAATATTTTTAACTTGAGGGAAAATCCTAAGATATAAATAAGCGTAAACTTACCCTTTGTAATAGCGTAGGGCGTCAGGGAATCCAAGCATTCGACACACAACGTCCGCGGCAACTTTGTCCCAGCCGTGATCACAAATTCCTCGCCATTCACCTTCATGCTCTACTTCGACTCTACCTTCGAAACGATGCTTTCCACCTCTTAGACGAATTCCAGTGAAGCCATTGGTGACCCCAGATAAGAGCAAAGCTCCAAACAAACACCAAAAGTACGCCATTGTAGATTTCACACGATACAACCCGGCGAACTGAACTATAATGTCGTTCGCCGGGTCACCGTCCGCCGAACAGGGTTTCGATGTTTTGGAACTAGAGTTTAGAACTCTTTCCAACAAAATAATGAAGGTTTGCTACTGTTATTTGATTTCTAGCTCTATCACTAAAGCACAGTTCAGCACAGCCAAAGAAACCCGCCAAATGAAGGTTCCTTTGCTGGCGACTGTGACAGCCCGACAGTCGTGCCACAAAAAGGAAATTGGATAGGCCACTGACACATGGGGAGGTACTTGCAAATAAGCGTTTAAAGAATAACATCCTTCAACTATTGACATATTAAGCTATCCTTCATACAAGAGCGGAGGACAATTAAAAATTTTAAACCATTATTCCTATCAACTCGAAGTTCGTGTGAATGTATTAAAATTTCGAGTTTGTGGATGAAACTCTGAAGTGCCGCCAAGTGATATCGAGCATTCAACTTTGCTCTACAAAGGGGTCGTTCCGTGGATGAAACCTTAACTGAGTGAAAGATTGCAAGCAGAACGTGCTCTTCCTTTCAGCTGATTGGTTCCTATTATTGTTCAAAACAAAACTTTAGACCATTACATTTTTTCCTCTTTGAAATTTGGCGTGCACAGTAAAAGGTAACCCCGTTTCTGCCGCCGGCGACCCCTGTGGTGATATGCGGACTCAAACATTCTGACGTGATCAGCATTTTCGTCAAGCAATCACTTTGTTGGGTAACGGATTCAAAAAGAATAGGTCTTTGCACACATGTCTGATTTTGGAAATTTGCCTAATCACTTGGTACCCTTTCCAGATAAAATTTTTCCAGTTTCCTGTAAAGTTAGCCAGACACCAGAAAAGAAAGATGATGTACAGGCTTACAAACCAACAAAAGAAAGAGAAAGAAAACGCAAAGAAAGAGGTGAAAATAAGGATCGCTGGGGATCGCAAAAGTCAAAATTTTAAGGACCCATTGACATGCCCACAACATAAATTCTCTCCGGCCAAATTACTTCCAGTTAGATGGAGAAATTTCTTGTTTTTTAAATTAGAAATTGGCATTTTTAGCCATTTAAATGCAAATTAAGACCACAACGGCGAAAAAAAAAACTGGAACTCGTTGCTAAAAAGTACGGCTTCTTTTCCCACATTCCGGGCTTTAAAGGGTTAACAAAGCCCGGCATAGTAACGTAACTCTAGCTGGAAATGCTTCGTATAAATTGCCCCGTTGTTGTGATGCAAATTGCAGGAGCTGAATAGAATGGGAACGAAGTCCCCTTGAATCTTACCACGTCGCAGCTCTGCTCGTACGTAGGGTTTAAAACAAAAACAAATCATAGTAAACAAAATTGTCTCGCAAACGGTTTTAGTTGCCGTAGCTCAGCAATGCACTGCCTAATAAAGGGTCAATTCCTTTTTTTGCAACTTCCACCATTTTTTGTCCTGCGCGTCCTCTCATTTTCCTTGTCATTTTCCTTGAAGCCTTGAAAAGGAGGATTACAGAAACACTGGACACACAAAAACGGTATTTAGAATTTCATTGCAACGTGAAAAATCGGCACCTCCGAGAATGCCAACAATTTGGCTCTTGTCGTCACAACAAAAGTACGAGACAAGTTGCACGAAGCAACACTCTTGGCGTGTCTAACCACTTATCTGTGCTCTTATCTCTGAGGATTTTGACCTCTCAACACTTGCAAGTGCTTGTAATGCGATATGCGCAGGGAAAACTTTTGGTGCGCGAAGGATGTTTTTTGATGCGCTTGCGTGTGTGCCTTTATCCTGCAGACTTCACTACTGATCCATTAATCGTGGGGGACTGTGGGGTTCATTTCTTGGGGAGCACCCGGCCGAGCGAGAAAAAAGTATTGGATGGGAATTAAGGGGGTAGGGTCTCCTGGAAAGAGGCCCATTTTCGTTCGCGCGCCGGATTCTTTTTTTTTAACGTGAACGACGGACAAAGACAGGCGAACCACAAATAACTACGATGGCAACTCTTAGAATGGTTATGGATTCTTCTGAAAATGGGTGTTGATTTTCCAGGCGAGGCCCGAAAACGGGTATTGGAAAAACATATCATTGGTCTGAGAGAGGGTCAGAGTTTAGAGAACCGGGCTGCACATCCCCACAAAAAAAAAAATTTATAAGCAGAAACCCTCCCTTTTTCTCTCTTTTACCCGGTGCAGGCGTATTTTTTTTTGCAAGCGAGCACTGGATTCCGAACTCGTGTGGTGCGTCACCCGTGCGCCACCCTGGATTTGGGTTGACAGAGGCATGAAAGACCATCATTCGCCTTTCACGCTTGCCACAACTCCCGGGGAGGGGGGCGGGGGGGACACTTGACCCATGTTGGGATATAGGGATACCGTTGAGGGTCTGGAACTCTGACCCGTTCAAGACAAAAAACGCTCTAAAATACCTACCCTGTGTAGGACAATACCCTCCATTTTAGGTCCCCGTTTAGCACAAATGACATGATACACACTTGCGTGTTCTACAGAATCGCACTGACCATACCCTGTTTACGACATGTTCAGACCCTGTCTAGGACAGACTCGCCTAAAGGTATATACCCTGTTTAGGACAGACAGGCCAAAAACCACACCCTTTCCAGCGGCACGTCCCCGTGCAGGCCATTATAAGGGAGTACTCCCCGGGCCCCAACTCCTCTGTTCTCCTAATCTAAGGTGAAGGTAGCCTGTGCGCAGACGTCTCCTATTTTTGAAGCAAAGGAAATAGGAGACGTCTGTGCGCAGGCTAAGATGAAGGCATGCAGTGTGCTCCTGATGGCGGCTGGAAAAAACCAAAGGAATATATTAGCCCCAGGGGGGTAGGATTTTTTGGGTTTGAAATTTTTGATTCTGGGATTTTTTTGGGTAGGAAAACTTGGCAAGTATTTTTTGGGTGACTTGATTTAAGTAGGGATTTTTTTGGGTATTCAAAACAATCTGAAGATTCGTGGAAGTGCCCGCGTATCCCGGCTGCGTAGTTCTGTGAATAAAGAACAGCCAAACTTGTTCTTGCCCGGGTGGTCTTATTTAGAGTTGTCATTCATAATGTTATTGTTGAAACAGAAGATGTTCTTCATGTTCTTGGGTGTCCCTAGTGTTGTTAGAATGACTACCAGATGAGAAAAAGATAAAATCAACTGGTATGATGAATAACATAGGCACGCATAGCGTGCGTGAGCTATTTTGTAGCTGTCAAGAAGAGGTACAGAAATGGTTGTTGAATGAACGTGCGTGTACCAGGGTACACTATTGGGATGTTGCTTATTTGAGTAGCGTTGAGCATTCGAAAAGTATTGGTTTTTAGACAGAGTTTACCTTACAAGTGGAGCTGTGTCCGACATTGTGCAACCTCGTTCCCAGGGCTTTTACAGAATGAGGGTGATCAAAGATCAATGTTTGAGCTTATGTTAGTGGTTTCGAATTCGTATACGTCATTGATCAATAGATGGTACGCTAATGCGTACAAGTGTGGCTTCAACTTACGACAAAACAAGAAGAAAGTGAGATAAAATCTGTAAAATATCTGACAACAGTGTGAATATGGGACAAACAAAATAATTCAAAACAGTCCTTTCTGAAGCTCATTCTCAGATGTTTCTCGGAAGCTCACTGGATTGAAATTTAATTTTGTGGCTTTCAATTATAAAGATTATTTTTCCATGGACAAATATTTTAGATCTAGTAGGAAGCGTAACTTGTCACAAAAATTAATTTAGTAATGTTTGAACCAGAAGAGAATAGCCGATCTTGAAAGTCACGTACGTCTTCTTCTTGCGTGACATCATGCTTGACGAACGTGGCAACTCCCGTATCCAGACAAATATATATATAAGCTCTGAATTATTTTCCACATTATTTCACACGGACTTACATTTTGGAACACACGAGTAATAAGCGTGCCTTGTTAGAAAAGATCATGCCATTGTGTGACTTGTGCAACTCTTGCGTGACTAGTCACGCAGCAAGCTGTCAAAAAAGCCAGAAACGTCGCACGTGCTGACATACCATGTGGCACTAATTTTTTCCGGATTCAAATTTTTGGGATTTTCGTGGTTTTTTCACGATCCGCTGCAAAAGTTCCTGCGAAAAAAATTATTCCTGCAAAAATTTACTCCACTGTCGAAATTTGTATACAAACATCGCCTTTTACATGTGATGTAATATTATGTTGGTGCCCATTTATTTAAGCCGTCTCTTTCGTTCAAAAATAAAACGAAATTAGAAGCAAAACATTCAGAAATAAAACGATGAAATTGCAGTCGGTACATTACAAGTATTAAGCTGTTAAAAGCTTTAAAGAAAAGGATCGTCGGAAGGTACTCCATACATCTGCATGTTGTTCACCTGCATTCGATTGTTTATACTCAAAAAACGAGAATGTTGTAATTTCTAATAGAAGAAGGCTTCCAGAAAATCGCAAAAATTAATTCCAAGGAAGAATAAACAGTTTCCCCAATCGCAAAAATTAGTCCCGCAAAACACACAAAAAAATCGCCATTCGCAAAATTAAACTCCCGCAAAAATGTTGGTACCACACGGTAGTGGTCTCAGCTTCGCTGGAAGCCACGCAAAAATCAGTGGTTGTGTTCAGCGAATAAATTTTGTTTTCATGAGCGTTTTGATGTGAAAGTAAGATGCAAACTTGGGTGAAAACAAAATTAAGGGATGTTTTTTTTATGTAGAGAGGTGGTAATCGTTGGAATTTTAAATGAGCGAATTCGAGAATAATGGAGTGGTTCGCTTGTGTGGTAAACAACGTGAATTTTATCACATGGAGTACACGTGATCAAGTCAAGGCCAAATTTTGCTTTAATAGCTCCGGGGGTGGGGGTGGGGGGGATTTTATCGCACGGCCGGGCAGTCATGTGATAATGTTTGGTGTGGGTCGTTTCATGTGTAAAGAACGTGTTATGTTGATTGAGCGTGAGATCAGGTTACTGTTTAGTGTAAACAAGTGGTGTTTTGTCACGTACAAACAAGTGATGAGACAAAGTTCAATGGCGAGTCACGAGACGAGTTCGTTTGCGGCGCTTTTTATTGGCTTTCGTGGCAGCTAGAGTTGTGTAACAAAGGGAGAAACTTAAAAGGAAGCGGGTAATGAGTAAATTTATGCGTTTTTTTAAATCTGGAAAATGATAACCGATTTTTTTTTGTCTGTAAAACTGTGAAACGAATCTTGCGTGGAGCTATTGCGTTTTTGTCTTCGTATTGGCGGTGATAATTGTTTTGATTTGATTTGATTGTCGTGCTGATCTTTCCGCTGAAACTTTGTACAAACCAATCCCGCTACCGCCACGCAGCCTAACCAGAAACCCATTTCTCTGGGAAGTCGCCTCTAACTTTGCGCTTAGCTAGTCGCACGTAAGAGCAACGTTTATGCCACCCATACAATCTTTTTCCTTGCCGACCTTGTGCAGTTGACGGACCTAGTGATCGAGTGGCATGGGCATTAATTTTAAAACCTACCAAATGGTGCGAACAATAATTCGTTTTAGTTCGAAATTCACGATTCTGCCCTTTTTATACCTTCAAACTACTTGCCATCTATTTACCATCATTTACTATGAGACATCCCTGCACAGAAGTCACGTTATTTCTCACACTCTAAAGTTGAACCATATAACTCCAAACGTAAGTTATGCGCATGCGTACAAAGGATTTGTTCCAATTCTTATCTACCAAAACAAACGAAGCTGACAAATATTTCCTAGACCGAACATCATAAATATCAGATAACCCACGAATTATTTACTAGAACTCCCTTCCACTCACGTTTAAACCAGGTTTATGCTGATGATTCGTTTTCTAAGGAGGTCTACCACAAGGAAGCCAGCCATTTCTCTTTGATATATAAATATCCAACGTCAAACAAATGAAACCCGGACACTTTCGTCGTCTCGCTTTAGTAGCGGAATTTTCGTTCCGGCCCCGACAACTAGCCTTTCGGTAAAATTCGACATTCATCGGGAATGCCGACCATGGTCCACCCAAAAACCAACCAACCAAAGAACCAACCTTCCCACAAACTTGAGGCTGCATGCCGACTATGAGGCTATTTTGTAGACAAAATAGCTCAATAAACAAACACAAACATTAAATTGCTAGTGTTTTTTCGTGTTATATCATTTATGCGCCGATCAATTCGAAACTTCAACATCCCCCCTCGGGCATACCCCGAGCATTTGACTGTGCATCCTGTGCATCGCATCCAGGGAGGGGGGAATTTGAACCGGATTTATCTCTTGTTCTGACGTAATACGCCCGTGAGTTTTTTTCGATTTTTGCAGGGTTTGACAGATTTACAACATAGAATTTCGCCTTTGTTAGTGAATAACTCTTTCAAAAGGGTCTTTAAAAGAAGTTTGAAGGTGTCATTACGGCATATCTCTCTCTGAAAGGGGTGTAAAGTGTTTGATTGAAGACGAAATTTGTCTTTGAGGAGAGGTAGTTCAGTACTGACAGTACTAATTGGTGGGCATTTGAACGGCTTTTTTTGCCGCGAGGGGAGGGAATTTGAACAAGCCAATCTTCAAAAGTTGAAATGCCCAGGGGGTTACCCTGGGGGGGGGGGGAAGTTGCACTTTCGAATTGATCGTCGCATTAGCCTGTCTGGAACTTTCTAAGGCTCGGAAATTCGGGGATGGGATTTTTTGTGGGTTAATTTTTGGTCCAGGGATTTTTTTGGGTTTTGGTGAAAGCCCTAAGGATTTTTTTGGGTTTTGATTTTTGCCCCCATTCGATCATCCCCGTCAATTGAAACTCGGAGTACCCCCTGGGATATTAGCGCGTGGTTGCTCAAAATACG
The DNA here is from genome assembly GCA_964017195.1 of Siderastrea radians. Classification (NCBI taxonomy): domain Eukaryota; kingdom Metazoa; phylum Cnidaria; class Anthozoa; order Scleractinia; family Rhizangiidae; genus Siderastrea; species Siderastrea radians. Next base: position 57,485,098 of record OZ024887.1, on the reverse strand, counting down.
CCTGCATCTGCACTCAAGGCTTTGAATTGACTGTTGGATAATTTATTTTAACTTCGCGTGAACTGAAAAACGCAATTTTACTCGGAAAGAAGCGCGAATGGTAAATCGGGACTTAGATCCAAGCGGCCAAGCAAAATCAACACTCTACTATTACGAAGGTCGGCCCAGAAAACCGGTATGCCACAGACTACTAATGTGGTGCGATTGCGTCCCCACCTGGGGTGGGGGGGGGGGAGTACGCTCGTCAATTTAGGTGTGTTCTACGAAGGTTCCGTTTTTACGGCTCAAACCCGGGGCTTATATACGTACTGCAATTTTAGCCGATACAAAAAAGGAACTCTATCTAATGATCACACCGGGATAACACCATACCCTATTCCGCAGTGCGTACCTATATATAGCTTTTATATGGAAGAATCTCCTTCCCCGGGGAATGCGTTGTGTTGAATAATTTGGGAAGATACGAGAAACTGGAGCCTTGCAAACTGATCGATCAACATTAAAAGCTTCTTGACAGAAAAGTGGAGCAGTTCTACCATTTAGAAAGGTTCGTTTTGTTTAAAAGAATGGTTTTTGTTAGCTCAATACGAAAGTTAATCCACAAAGAGCCTTTGTAACAAGAACGCGAAGTTATCAAACGTGCAGTAATAAACGCCATCTTATCTATGGCCCTTTATTAGCACAAGGATCCACTGTTCGATGACGGTGCTGACAGATATTCTCAACAACCTAATCCATGCTTGATGTATCTAGTTACATGTTTGAGCGATACTCGCGTGAAGTGTCACACGACTTATACGCCGGTACAGAGCTGGGAAAACTCAGTGCTGGTTGATTTGTTGTGGTTGGTGAAACTTGCAATTCACCGCCGCCGCTCCTTGTTTGCTCAATCTTCGCTAACGACGGATTAATTTGCAAAGATAGCACAGAGTTTAGAGCGGTTCGTTACGCGGAGTAGAATTAAAACGGAAATGCATTGGATTTTACTCGTCGTCGCACTGTTTAGCCTGGAGTTTGCAAGCGGCATAGAGGTTCGTCTTGTAGGAGGGAAGCACAGTTATGAGGGACGAATCGAAGTGTTGTACAAGGGCAAGTGGAAGGCAGTTTGTGATCACAAATGGGACAGGAAAGCAGCCAGAGTGGTCTGTCGCATGCTAGGATATCCTGATTTGTTGCGCTTTACCAAAGGGTGAGTGTTTGTTTTCGGTTTGTTGGAGCGGTTTTTACTTCAAAATGAATCAGAAGATTGTATGTTGTTAGATATATTTGCTGCTTTGGCTGCGGTACGATGCCTTCTTAAAACATGATCTTGTGAAATGTATACTCTGCCATATCTTGCCAATAACATTGCATAATTTATCACCTCCGGTGCACAAAGCCTCTTGGTATTCCGGTGATATTACAAGGTTAATGTTCGCACGAAGCTTTAAAGAGTGAGAATTTTTTGCCTCGTATGTTTTTGGACCGCGAATTTACTATCATTACCGCCAGCAACGTGGGATGTCGTTTCCAGGCTTCTAGATTGTGTGGCCGGTTATCTGGTTGCCTCGGTCGGGATAGGCCAAAAAGAAAGCTCCTTTCAAAACTTTCTTTCGCTCTATCACTAGTAGAAGGCCTAATTACAGCAGCTGCATTTCAAGCAATCTTGAAAGCTAGTTTTTTTAATCGCGAAGAGAAAAGTGAGTTTTTTCCTTCCGCGCTTCATCTTCTCTCTGGGTTCCCGTGAAAGGCAGCAGCAAAACAGGTTTTAACCATGTGCACGCTCGTTATTGGCTACAACTTTTAGGACTTTTTCCTCAACGGGATGATTTAGTTTCTAATACAAAATGTACTGTTAAAGAGAGAAAGTAATTAAAAAGGAACAACAACTTCATTGATAAGTTTAACTAACGAATTTTAATCTCACTGGATGGGAGAGAAAGTCTTGTCATGTACAATTTTAGAAAGTATGTTCATTATGTGGAGTTATGAAGAAACATTCTAGAAGGAATGAACGTTTCAAGAGGAAAACCCTACAGTGTTTGAGTTATCATATTGCGTGACCACTCAAGTAAAATAACAGCTGCGAATGAGACAAGGCTTTTATTAAAATTATCTCTTTCCACCTGACGTCAAGGTAGTTGTGTAGAGTGTTGACTGTAATTTGCGTTTGCTATGGTTTCACTTTACTTTGCTATGTGATTGGCTGGAAAATTTCGCGCCACTTTCAATTCTTCCAAAGCCAAATTATCGTGACTTGGTTGCACGCGTTTTTCTGCGCTTGGCACCGGTGACATGTAATTTGCTTCGAGTTCTGACTATATAGGAAGACCTAAGGGTAAGTTCGCAGGGTAAGTTCTGTTTGGTTCGTTGGGTAGTTTGTTGCGATTGGCTAGCGTAATGACCTTGGATTTGGTTTTCCAACGTTCAGTTGTAAACCTTTCCACTGTAGAACACTGAATTTCTGTGTTTTCTAGCCTTCTGGAAGATTGGGTGCGGTGGGACCCAAATATATAAGCTACAGAAGGCTTGCGACGCCTATGGTAATGTGTGGTATAGGAGGTATTGGAAAATTCAAACTTGACGTGCGTTAACCATTTATGGGTGGACTCTCTTAAAGAAAACTTTATATTTAGGGCAAAGGCATAAAATTGAACTTGCAAAAGGAAAAGGAAAATGATTGAATAAATAAATAAATAAATTTCTTGATTAAAATGAATGGATGAACGAATGAATGAATAAATGAATGAATGAATGAATGAATGAATGAATGAGCGAGGGAGTGAGTGAGTGAGTGAGTGAGTGAGTAAGTGAGTGAGTGAGAGAGTGAATGAATGAAGAAATGAATGAATGAGTGAATATGCCCTATACAGATCTCACGCATGACCAAGGCATTGTTCATTTTTCCCAAGGCATCATGCATTTGGTCGAGGAAATGGACAGTTCTGGTTGGATGATGTCAAATGTACTGGAGAAGAGAAATCAATTGACCAGTGTGCCCACAGGCCCTGGGGCCGGCACAATTGTCGCTCACACAATCAAGCTGGAACAGTCTGTAGAAGGCATTTGAGTGACGTGATAATTGAACCGGAGCCTTCCAAAGCCAGCGGCGAGGTACTACTTCTTAACATAGGTATCCGTAGCAAGAGAGGATGACGAAAGAGAGTGAATCCCCTTGCCCCATGATAATTGTTTAAAATTTATTATCCGTTATATCTTATATTTCTCCGTTACATCGAATATAATGCAGCAACTGTACGACTTTCCTTTCTTTTTTGCCCCCATACAGGTTCGAAAGGTGAATGTGAGGTTACAAGGCCCAGTTGTAGATGACTACATATCGGAAGGTATTGTCCAAGTGGAGCATGAAGGAAAGTGGGGTTATATTTGTCCTTCTAACTGGAAAGCTGCTAACTTGTACGTGTTGTGCGGACAACTTGGTTTCCCATACGCGGAGAAACTGGAGTCATACTCAGAGACAATACAGGACGTGGAGCCCGTCTATTGGCTGGACCAAGTGACGTGTAAAGGATGGGAGTCATCGATCGTGTCATGTGACCATGCTGGGTGGGGCCCTCACCAGTGTGAGGGTGGTGGAGCGTTGAAGATCAAATGCGCTCGAAGACGCTTTACGAAGGTGAGTAAGTGTAAAATGTAGACAAAGATAAAAAAATCTTTTCCATTTCTTACGCCACGAGTCTCAGTAGCTCAGTGGGTTAGAGCGTCCGACCGGTGTGCAGAAAGTCATGGGTTCGATTCCAGTCGGGGACTCAAATTTGTTGTTGGTCCCTCGCTAGTTACAATCGCAGTTATATGTCATAGCTTCTCACAAGTCTCCTAACGGTTCAGTGGTAAGAGCATCACGACACGTTTCAACTCCTATTGCGGTTGGTCATTGGGCAGAACCCCTTGAGGGACTCTTTTATCAGGAATTCCCCAATCAAGCCACCAGTGAACAACTAGGGCGAACGACAACGTCAAGGACTACGACCTCTTCTCTTCTCGAACAGTGATGTACACAGACATAAAAGTTGCAAACACATTACACTAATGAGCGTATATCTCTCAGAGGGAAGGAGTCAAAGTACGATAAATGTAAAAAGAAATATTATTGATTTCCTTCCCCAGCCTCCTGACGTACGACTACGAAGCGGAGCTATGGTGTCCGAGGGACGCGTGGAGGTAAAATATCACGACTTCTGGGGCACGATATGTGATGATCACTGGACTCTAAAAGAGGCTAATGTCGTCTGCAGGTCACTGGGATATGGGTCAGCGGCTATGGCAGCAACGAATGCGTACTACGGAAGAGGAATGGGCAGGGTAATGTATGATTTTCTGTGTTGTTTCAATCGTTCTTGTTTTTCTGGCCATGGTGTCCATGGCGGTTGTTCGTTTGGTTTATTGCTGGCTCCCGATGGAAAACTTTTTCATTGAAAGTAACTCTGAAACCACTGATTAGACCCCTTGTTCAAGTTCATCTCGTGTGGTATCGTCCAAAATTGACGCCAAACCTCAGCATGCTTATGGCGATAAGTGGCAAGGTATGAACTCCCGATGTCGTTTGACCTTTTGACCTGTAAGCTGAGCACTCACAGGATTTGAATCTTTTGTTTCTTTTCTCCATCCACTCTCTTTCTCTTGTGGTCTTATCTACTCTTCTGAATTCTCATAGAGTCATAACTGTCGTCAGGTTTTTTCGGTTTGACCTGGGCTTTAGAATAGATCAAAGTTTAAATTCTCACTCTCGTTTTAATACCAAGTCTCGTACACTGTCATCGACTCTCCGGCGCTCTCAACCTGACAATGCTTAAATTGGCTGGCGGTGCTAAACGCGGGCTTTTCAAACGGCGGCAGTGATTTTTCTCTGCGTTTTAAGGGGCGGGTTTGTTTTCCTTTTATGGGGACAATCTTCGTTTTGACGCTATCAGCGAAAAAGGTGCCCTCAGATCCTAGTTCGAAGAACCTGGGAACGAGTTTTTAAGGTGTCACAAGCAACCTGCGCATTGCGTTATACATCGCTGTATCTCAACCCTTGTCGACCATTGCTCTTTTACCATCTTTATTACAGGTCTTTCTAGACGAGGTTACGTGCAAGGGAATGGAGAAGGATATCACGCAGTGTAAGCACCGAGGCTGGCGCGTATCAGACTGCAACAATCATGAAGACGCCAGTGTCAGATGTCACGTGCCACCGCTGCAGGGCCATCAGGTATCCATGGAAACGTTAAATAGTTCCCAGCTCTCGGGCAGCGGTTGAAATACAGGCTTGGTTACACAGTGATTGAGCGCAACTATCAAAGTACGCGCTATTTTGTTAACAAATCGACACTGTTTTTTCGTGATGTGGGCTTTTTGGACCATAAAATGAGGTCATAAAATGTTAAAAAGTTCAAGTGAAACAATGACGCGGAGGCAGGTTGTTTCAATGCCAAATGAAAGACTTTGTTTTTAAAGAAACGCAAGCGCGGCAGAACGAAAGCTAATGTAATAAGGGTTACCAACCTTTTCCGTTTTTCTCTTTCACTTAATTTTCCCGTTGGACCAGTTCTTTGTTTTAAATAACTTCTTAAATGTCGAAATTGAAACTTGGCAGCACTTCAGACTCCAGAGATTTCAGAGCAATTTAATAATACGAGAAAAAACTGCAAACTTTTCCTTTGTACCAAAAAGTCTTGTGTCCAGTCCACTGGGTTGAACGAGCCATGGAGGTCATCGTGCTGGCGCTTAACTCTGGTTTCCTTAGCATGAAGCAACTAGGAGTATTACTACTCCCCCCGGGATGGGATGCTAGTCCATCACAGGATACCCAGCATAAAGTTACTAGGAGTATTACTACTTCCCCTGGGATGGGATGATAGTCCATCACAGGATACCCAGCATAAAGTTACTAGGAGTATTACTACTCCCCCCGGGATGGGATGCTAGTCCATCACAGGATACCCAGCATAAAGTTACTAGGAGTATTACTGCTCTCCCCTGGATGGAATGATAGTCCATCACAGGATACCCAGCATAAAGCGACTAGGAGTATTACTACTCCCCCCGGGATGGGATGCTAGTCCATTACAGGATACCCAGCATAAAGTTACTAGGAGTATTACTACTCTCCACTGGATGGAATGATAGTCCATCACAGGATACCCAGCATAAAGCGACTAGGAGTATTACTACTCTCCCCTGGATGGAATGATAGTCCATCACAGGATACCCAGCATAAAGCGACTAGGAGTATTACTACTCCCCCAGGGATGGGATGCTAGTCCATTACAGGATACCCAGCATAAAGTTACTAGGAGTATTACTACTCTCCCCTGAATGGGATGCTAGTCCATCGCAGGGTTACCTCCCCCGGCTTTTCTGTTAGGATTGTCTAACAGTTATCCGGTACCCATTTATTCACCGGGGTAGAGAGAGACAATTTGGAGTAATGTTTCTCGTCTAAGGAAACAACACGATGCAGCGACAATGCAGAGACCAAGCCTCGAGCCACTGATCCTTCAATCTCGCGATCGACCGATCGAAAGCCCTACATGATGTTCACTACTCTACCGCACCTCCACAAGTCAGTTTGTACGGTCCACACTTTCATCGACAATCACTAAGAGCCAAGCAGCCCGCGAGACCTGTGTCCTTTATTTTTTGTTGACTTTCTCCAAACTAACCAATGAACTGCTAATTTTTTTCTTGCAGATTCGAATCCAAGGAGGTGCAAACCCTAAGGAGGGTCGGGTTGAAGTATTTCGTGATGGCAAATGGGGAACGGTTTGCGGAGATGGCTGGGGAATAGAGGAGGCCATGACTGTTTGCCGACAGCTGAACCTTGGATACGCTGGCAAAGCAGTTGCACATAATAACTTCAGCCAAACAGATCTGAAGGTGATCATGTCTGGGGTGCAATGCCGGGTCGACGAGATCTCTCTTTACAACTGTCAACATGACGAGTGGACAAACGCTAACTGTAGCAGTAAGGACAAGTTAGCGGGGGTTGTTTGTGTTAACGGTAAGGTGCAAGATGTTACATGCATTCGGCAGAATTTCCACTGATGATTTTATTTTTAAACATCCAATGAAAGGAGCTGTGTCACGAAATGTAGTCAAATTCAGTCACTAGGTCCGGGCCTCCAAATTAACTGTTTCAAACATTGACGAAAGGTTTAAATAACAGCAAATACAAAAGAAGGCACGGATGGGCTAAATTGAAGAAGATTGACAGAGATTGCAACTGGGTTTTTGAAAAACTGTTAGGCTAAAAAGTTTTCAAAGTTTATCTCTGTTGTTTGTAAATTTAAATATAACGCTCGGGATACATATTTGTTTGGCACAAAGCTGTGATTTTGTCATTTAAAGTAATTTCTTCGCTAACCTTAAGTTCCATAGCAAGTAAGGGCGAGTTATTAGAAAAACTAAACAAATTGGACTAGACTTCCTTGACAGAGCCCCTCTGAGGGTGCGTTCGATCGGAGGGTCACGAAATAAGAATAAGCTGAATAATCTCAAGATATTACGTTTTATTTTAAAAACTAGTGAACACGTCCCTTCGGAGAAGGTGCATTATAGGTTTGGAGGGCTCGAAAACAAGCTCCATGCAGTACTGTGCTCCGTACCGTTGCCACTTGCTTAAAGATATTGATTAGTTTTTGAAAGTTTTTTTTAACCCTTTTACTCCCAACAGTGCCTAAAATCAAAATTCTAGACAAATCCCAAATTTTATGTTGTAAAATATTCTAATATAAATAGTACCATGTTTCTCTGACCGCCATTTTGAACAAGGAGAAGGCCCTGGAGACGAGGTTGATCGTACCCCAACCAAATCAATCAGTGTTAAGCCACGTCCAAGCGGAATGGGAATGAGCACTTGGGCGGTGTTGGATTGCGGGACGGGACAAATATATGAGGGTAGTCGGATTAAAAATGCCTGTTTTGCTCATCGGAAACAATTAGGATACCTCCATGAATGTTAATTGGTACAATTTTGTCGAATGTGTCAATGTCGAAGAAGAGGACAATGTAAACTTAAACTTAAAGGTGGGCTAGCGGTATTCATGCCTATTTTCCTTATCAGAAACAGAATACTTGCGCGAATAATAATTGATACATTTTTGTCGATTGTGTCAACGTCTAAAGAGATGACTACCTTTTAAAAAGATTTAGTCAATTTTTTTTCCTTTCCTCAGCCTTACCTGACCTTGTAATCGACACGGATCTTCTCAAACGTTATATGGAACTGAATACCATTCCTCTAAGATACCTGCAGTGCGCCTTTGAGGAGAACTGCCTCTCTGCAAGTGCAGCAGCCAGAATGAGGTAGACATATTTTTACCGTAGGTAACAAGCAACACACGGTTTTTTCCTAAAGTTTGCATTTTGACTCGTACAAAAACTCGATACCACTGGAAAGAAAACGTTAAGATTACCAAAGACTGTTATATTGAGCGTTACATCTTGCTTGGATGGGAAAATACTGGTTTTGCGGGTGCAAAAATTAAGTTAACATATGAAAGAAAATTCTGTAGTTGAACTGGCGTTTGGCGTTAAAAGAAGACTAGTTTTAAGTCTAAACCTGTAATGGTATTGAAGTAAGAAAGGATTTGAAAGTCTCTCTATAGTCGCTCCAGATATATTTTTAACCTTACTAACTTTTTATGAGACAGGGGGTTAGAGTTTATATCGTCATTTTCCAGCGTGTTAAAATACTGTGATTCTTGATAGAATGCAGTAAACTGGCTAAAATGCTTCTACAAACGGATCAAGTTTCCTTTCTTCCTATTTTTTTTCAGAGAGTCATTGTCTTATCGACGGCGACTGCTTCGCTTCAGCGTTAAGGTTGAGAACCGGGGGTTAGATCACTTCAGACCATTAGCGGACAAGTCTACTTGGGAATGGCACTCATGCCACAAGCACTACCACTCCATGGAAACGTTCTCTTCTTATGATTTTATTCGTGAGTACAAAATTAATGTTAAATATTTCAAGAACTGTCATAAAGCTGTGAATGCTAAACAAAAACTGTCAGAGATGCAAATGAATCAGAGGCAGAAAGCCAGTCAACCAGTCGGACAGACAGGCAGACGCATGAACACACAGATAAGCAAGCAAATAAAATGTTGAATAAAGAAAATTTATAACAAGAAAAATAGGGATAAGAGGATACAAACAATCAGACGTCAATTGATAACGTGAGAAAAGCAGACAAGTAATAATAATAATAAACCTTTATTTAACCACGATCTGTTTTAAAGCAAATACATGCTTGAGGGGTCGTGTGTACGTGTGACTAACTACCTACCTAAGAAAAATTAATATTACATTGTAATAAACTAAAATAAACGATATTATGTTTTAATAAAATTAAGATTTAAAAATGAAAATCACACATGTGTTTCGGAGTTGTCTGGATCGACAAACTGCCAAAATTAAGTTTTTTAAATATGGGGTCCATTCTCGCTTTTTTGCAAAGCTGCTTGTGGTTGGTAGCGTTATTAAAGTAGCTTGACACAAAATTCCATAAGACTGCACCTCTGTACCGGATTGAGTTCTTTAAAAACGACGTTGAGCGATTTGTGAAACTGGCATCACATTTGATAATGGAGTGACGACTGTGAGAAATGTGTTAAAAGAAGAAATGTTGAAATCAGTCGAATCAGAAATGTTGAATCAGTCGTGATTACTCAAGACAAGTGAAAAAGAACAAACAAACAAAAAACAAAAACAGAGAAAGGGGAAGTATAGAGAGATCAGTAATTAAATAGTCCAAATGACAAACAAACAAACAAACAAACAAACAAACAAACACCAAATTTATCTCGTGAAAGAGTTAACTGAATTAAAAAACGCCAAAGAATACGCACAACTCTAGTGAAAGGAGAACAAGAGCAAATACTTGGTAAACGGTTCATCTTTGGATGTTTTTACCTCTGACGACCTCTGTTTATTTTACACACAAAAAATTATTTTGTCATCAGTGATTTTGGCTTAATGACTTCTAGGTCAAAGAACCGGCAAAAAGGTCGCCCAGGGACATAAGGCGAGTTTCTGTCTGGAGGACACCAAGTGCGATCCTGGATTCGAACAGGTCTGGAACTGTACTGACATGGGTGATCAAGGGATATCGCCCGGGTGTTACGACATTTATCACTACAATATTGACTGTCAGTGGGTGGATGTTTCGGACTTCATGCATGGAGCATTCTACCTTCGAGTGCATTTGAACCCTGGGAACCAAGTGGCGGAATCGGATTTTAGGAACAACGTTGCAAAGTGCTCCGTGTATGATTATGGTCGTTACGTCATTACCAACAAGTGCTGGATTGGTGAGTTTAACATTAGTTCGAAAATCCCATTCCAAAAGCTATCCAGTTCAATTGTCCAAAGTGGATAAGTTGGTCATTACTGAGAGATTCAAAGGCTAACGTCTCGAGCGTTAACCCCCCGCCACAACGAATCGGCTCTGACGAAGTAACTGCAGGTTGAACAAAACGGATTGCAAAGGTAGATTTATTGGCTGATATTTCAAGTAGTACAGCTAATCTTCTTCAGGGTCAGGTCTATAATGAAAGAAAATAAAGTCTTCTTAGCGTTTAAGGATCTTTTGTATTTTCGTTCATTACCTGAGAACAGAACCTAAAGAACATTAGTTGGACTAACTGAAATATTGGCCAATAAATCTGCCCTTATGTCGTATAGTATATATAGAATACTTCATGGAAAGTGCGCGCGTACGGTGTTTACGCACGAGTTATACTTGACGTATCAGAAATCGAACGAGTGAGCGCAGCGAAACAACGAGTGCGTAAACACCGTACAAAGCACTTTCCATGCTGTAATCTGTTTATTTTATACATACTGAGGTTTTTCCGCGCTGAACAGCTTTGGTAAACATGTACACATAGCTCTCAAGTGTTTTATTGTTATAGTGAAAGTACACAAAATGGAAGTACTCGAAATTATCACGTTATTTCAAAAATGAAAACAACAACAGCAAAATGGTTGGGAAAAGACAACCACTTTAAGATGTCTTAAAGTCGTTCTAATCGGTTTAGAAATCGAATATCAATAATTTTCACACAACAAGTACAAATATAAAGTATACGAATAAGAACTGAGGATATGTAACCACGCTAAAAACTTCTATTGCAAGGGAGGGCTATCTTCATCCGAAGAATCTAAATACATTTAACACGCTTGAAGGTGTGCTTTCTTGTTGCTGAGTATGCATCAGGTAACTGATTTGCTGTGTTTATGGAAATGTTAAAGCGTCCTCCATGAAAGACTGCTCCGCTAAATGCACTTGCTTCAGGCATTGTAGGACTGCTTGATGACTGAAAACTACAAGACAGAGTTTCAGCTTCACTCTCTGTAGCCAATGCTCGATGAAGTTTTGCAGCAGGTTCAGTCGAGGTCGCACTCAGTATTCTTGACATGTTCTTTTGCTGTTGCTGAGATATGTGGCTATAATTGTTAATGCTTTGGACATTTCTGTTGCCTGAGAGCTGCATTATGTGACTAGGAGGTATGTCGCTGTCGTTTAGTTTTTGTATCATGCGTTTTCGAGCGCTGTGATTCGTCAGTCGTTTACTTGAAAGGCCCCCTTTTTCTGCCATGGTTTTCATCAAACCGTTCAATCTGTTCTGACCCATCGCACTTGACTTAAACCACAGTCTATTTGACAAAGGACTTTTTGTGCAATTTATTCCGAGATAGTATGGCGCATCAGGTTTATTCATCGCGTCAGGTCGCTTTTTGGAATAAATCTTGTAAACGCGGCAACTGGATCTCTTTCAGGTGGACCGTTTGGTGCTGCGAAAGCCTTCGGTTTAACAGCTCTGACATTACGAGGTTCAGCTCCCGTTCTAGTTTCGTTTGACGCTCAGAATACTCTAAGTATTCAGTTCCATCAGCGTCCATGTGAAGTTGCACGTCGCCTCAAGTCATCTGCCGATGTTCTTCACAGCCTCTCAAGCCAAAATGCACCGAATTGAAAAGCCACACTGTGTTTAGCAAAGCTTCGGCATTTGAGATTCCGAGTAAATTCTTTTCGTAAAGATTGTTTTCCTCCATATCAGTCAAAGCTTCAGCTGCGTTGGGTTTGTTCCCTTTTCCTTCTTTTTTCAGTTGTTTACTGCGAGCTTCCAAACATTTTCTTGCTTGATCAAACACAATGTCTTCGATAATACTCGCTGAGTATTTGCGTTCTTTTAAATACCGGTTGAAACTTAAAAACAACTCTCGAAGGCTTGTTTGTTCATAGTCTTGGCTATCTTTTCTTTTCACACTCAGAATGAATTCACTAACGTAGCGGTTGAGCTCTTCTGGTTGAATTTCTTCAATTTTTCTTTGTTCGTTTTTCTCCAGCAGAAATGCAGTCAGTAGCTTCACATCCCGCTGCGTTTTTGCTCGAGTGTTTTTGTTTTCTTGGTCGGTAATATATTCTTCGAAAATCTGTAAATCTCAGTATGTATGAAATAAATTAATGTTCACAAGTGACATTATTGAACCTTGAGTTAAGCTTAAGGTTTGAAGCTGGATACAAGTTCGTTTTTTGCAATTGATCCATGGATGTTCTCGTTTAAATAGTCACATCATGTTAGCACATTACAAGGAGTGTTTATGTCGACAGGAGTCTACGTTAGGGTCAAAGCCCACATATTACAAGCAACGATACCTACTTATGTATTACAATATAAATTAATGTGTCCATCTTTACTAATCAAAGTCCAGTCCTTTCAGCTAAACACGTGCTCACTGCTTGTTCCCCCCCCCCCCCCTTAAACACTGTGCACCACGTTTACTATGCTCATTCTTCCATAGGCTTCGGTTCATGCACAAGTCATGTGATATTTTGTATTCTAACTGAAATCGACAGAATAAAACGCGCGTTTTGATTGGTCTAGAGGAGTCTGTGCAAGTACAGACGCACAAATGACGTAATGAGCCGAAGTTAGGCCCACCGTAGCTAAACACCACTAAATGTTTAACTGTTTACAAAAGCTTGGATTTGCATTTTTACAGAGAACTGCGAGAGCGGAGTGGACACACATGGCGGGAATGCTGGCGGGGATTGCTGCGTGTTTCCATTCAAGTTCAATGGCAAACTCATTCACGACTGCACTACAGCTGGATACGCGAAAAAATGGTGCTCCACAACCTACAACTTCAGCAAAGACAGGAAATGGGGACTTTGTTACGTTTAGTGCAAACAGTTTTTCAGACAAGACCTTTTTGCAAAGATGTTTCTTACGGTAATCCCATTGAGCTTCACTATCAGAACTCTCGATATTATTGGGTTTATCTCAAATAATCACGAATTACCTTTTTCTGTGTGTTTTGTTGGTTTCTTAGAACCCCGTTACTGTGATCAACAACGGGCCCCAAAAAAGCGTTGGTCATGTTAATTGGGGTAGTCAGTACCCTGCAAGCAGAGGTTTCCTGGTCGCCCTATGTTCCGGCGGGCGAATAAGTAACCTCTGCGCAAAACCGTCTGATTTCCCGTCGTGGATGTGCAACATTCGTCTTCACCTTTTGCACGCGCGCTCATATGTCAGCTTAACAAAACTTATAAACTCCATGTAAACGTTACTTGCACCCGGTTTATTTGGTGTTACTTTAAACTCCGAAAAAAAATCTCAGTAAAATGAAGTTTGAACAATTGCTGCTTTGTCTTTCTGCTGATTTCTGAGCTAGGAGAAATGACATAAAAATTGTAAAAAAAAAGCAAATCTGTCGCGTACAGCAACTGCAAGCGTATCACAGCGCGCACACATTTTGACAACATTCGCTTAAGAGCCGGTTAGAAACCAGTATTTTTAAATTATTCCAGCAAAATCTTAGACATCGGCAGATCAAAAAATCGGACGGGTTTTCGCACAGGCTACTTATTCGCCTACCGAAACACCGAGCGACCAAGAAACCTCTGCTTGCAGGGAAGGCAGTCAGAAACTGTGTGCACGAAGTTACGTTCTGGCGAAAGAAGTTGCCGTAATATGGAGGTAGTGGTATTATCGGGATGTCATAAGGCAGTGTTCCAGTGTAGAGATAGTCTAGCGTCGTCCAATACCTTGACTCCCCCCGCCCCCTTTTGCCGACTCTCACTACGAATGCTGCCTGTCATTGTGACATGTGATATTCATGGTGGGGGGGGGGGGGGGCGTGGGGGGAGTAGCCGTAATCTTGTACGCAGCCATCTGGGTACCCTCACTGTTCATACGGGAGTTGGATGGGCACGCTCCTCGTAGGCTTTCAGGTGATTGGACAAGGTGAAGTCTATCAAGTACACTGGTGTAATCAAGTAAGAACGCGGGTGGAAAAATTTAGCGAATGATTCTGGTTCGCGCTCGAACAAGTGCATATCTTTTTTGCCGTAAAATCAAATAAATTTACTGGGCGCATACTACATGAAAAATATTTATTTTGCTATTATTGTATGTTTTATTGTAATTTTGAAGTATATAAAAATCTATTTTTATTTTCTTGCAAGAAAGGATAACAAGAGATGTCGCAAAAAATCTGATTCCCCTAAGGCAGTTCGTATAGCCGGGCCTTTGCTTGCAGGGCTTTCTGTCTACTACAAAATATATTCAAGTTAAAGTTAGATTAGACAGACCGTATCCGTTCTTCATATATTACTTTGAAAAGTCCAAGAGCTTACCTGGTCAATGAAAATCAACCATTATTGGTCAAGTTTTGCCGATGATGGTGGACTGAAACTATTTAAAGTTGTTTTGGAACAGGTTGGCCAAAATGGAAATGGATTGCAACATGAAATCTTTGACCAAGTTCTGTTCTTATGTCTAAGAAAAAATTACCAAAATAGAAGATGATGGTTTAAGAATTACTTGATATATTCCTCTAGCTCTTGTCGTTTTATGGGGAGGGTTTGGGAATTGAATGACTTATTTTCCTATCCTTCGCTGTTATTCGGGTTAATAGGATAGTATGAAAGGGTTTTTGAATTAGTTAGGGCGCAAACTACAACAAAACGGAATCTTTCCATAAGCTTGACATATAATAAATAGCAACAAATGTTTGTAGCTGTCTTAATGTGTCTCTTGAAAACAAACTAAGCCGGTATATTGCCATTTGCCCTTCTCACAGCATGTGTCAGTGTCAAATTGATACCAGATATATTTAATTTTTAAAAGGAAAAAAGAAGGAAGGAGGATGTGGTGGTGAAAATTTCTTTAAAGAGGCGAGGGGATGGGAATGGATGAAAGGGTGGAGGACTCTGAGCCCCTCTGAGCCTCGTCACAAAACGCGGAACATCGAAGCACCCACAAATCAAATCATGAAGCTGATACGATAAAAAAGCAAGGCTGATTCCACGGTAAGAGCGGATATATAGTCTAAGATCCAATATTTCGAAAGGCACGGCCTTTCTTCTTCAGGGTGAAGAGGAAAGGCCGTGTCTGTCAAAACATTGGATTTTAGACTATATATCAGTTCTTACCGTGGAATCAGCCTTGCTTTTTAATATAATATAATAATTTATAATATATATCAGTTTCCCTACCGTGGAATCAGCTTACCTTTTCATCATATTCGGTTCTTTACTTTTTGAGGATTAGATCCTTAACTACAGGATCCAGTACTTTTATTTATTACGGTGGTCCATGCAAAGCTTTTTCTTTCCAAACCATGAAGAGCGTTCTTGTTCCCAGGACCGCGCACCCGCATCAGTCGGCTAAACCTGAGTACGAGTCTTCGTACTCAATATTTTTCGCAAACTGATTGGTTGTAATAATCTAGGGAAGGGAAGCACTCTGTAAGCTACAGTGAAAAAGTGAACGAGCAGGATCTTTGCAAAATTTTTCCACCCCCTCGATAGTTTCCTCGGTTTTTTCCCGTGCTCTTGTTTAGGAAGCTCTGTGGAAAGAAAGATCAATTTGCAGTTTGCTGGCATCTTTGGTTTCTCGGCCGACCGCTCAAAAAAGAAGAAAAAGAAATAAAAACAGAAAAAAAAAAACAGAAATGGAAAGAAAGAAGCCTGAGAATAATAGGCCAGTTAAGTTTCGAGTTCACCAAGACCCGTGGAAAAATAATCTTAAACGGCACATTTTTACAGGGTCAGTTTCAATCTCTAGAAGGAAAGAGGGTTCTAAAATATAACAATACACATAGATAGAAGATATTACACGGCGGCGCGAAGATATGAATTTTATTTTCGAGTGGTAAAAACAATATTTTACGAAAGAGAGCAACGATTGAGTAAGATATTGTACTTTACCACGAGAAAATGAAATTCATATCTTCAAGCCGCCGTGTAATTTTCTTTTTATTGTATAGACAAGAGTATTTTTGCACAAACAACAGTGGAAAAGCGGGAAATGACGTCATCGATATCCTCCCCAGTGCTAGTGATGGAAAATACGCCACTCGAGTCCCGGATGTAGTTTCGTATGAACTTAACGAGTGGTCTATTTTCCACTTAAACACTCTTGAGGTTTAGGGTCCACAATAGGTTTGGCGGGATGCGGGATTTGGTTAATTTTTGTGGCGATGTTCGGGATGGGAGCTGAAAACGGGAGCGGGAAGCAGGAATTTCAATTGAGAGCGGGAGCGGGATTTTGTGCTATTAAGGGGTCGGGATGCGAGAATCGCAAGGGGAAAGTAGCGGGATACGGTATTTTAATTTTTACGAGACTGCATGATTTGACCAGCTCAGGCTGATAGAAATGGATCGTTTGTGAATGAAGCGTGACGGCTTTCAAGTAATGAATTGATCAAGGAAGAGTAGCCTGCGTGTCAAGCTATTATGAATCCTTTTGTGATGTTTTGTGTTGATTTCGGAAAGAGGTATCAAGTCACATGCTGTGTTGCATTTCTTGGCCTCGTCTGCGTTCTTAACTTTTCCGACTCTTTCCGATTGAGCGTTTGTTGGAGCAGCTATGATCAGCTATGGTTAGTCTAGCCACGCAACAGTTTTTGGCGGTCGCCAAAAACGAGGAATTCGGCATCATAAATTTTGTTGCTATATATTAGGAAAAGAGTGCGAGCAGGAATGCCTCTCTTTGAAAAAAAAAAAATTTCCGAGAAGAAATTTACTGAAAGCGAGTAATATAAAGACGCTGAAAGCTTCAAAATAAACTGTGAGTTAGGTGAGTCCACTTTTATAAATCTTTTGTTACATTTCATTTTTGCATACCTCATAACTGTACCGATCTTGCATGACCTTTGTGCCCCTAGCCTTGTCTAAGGATGCAACCCATTTATATACAGCTAGATTTACATAGAGAAACATTGTGGAAAAAACGTTTGTCTCTTAGGACACACCGACCTTCAGATCAAATCCAAGGCGCGCTTACCACCCCACAACTTGAACAACCACCATTTCACTTACATACTCAGTAGGTTGTCTTCCAAAAAAAAGGAAGGACCGAGAATAGGCAGAATATCGTAGCAAACAATCTTTGTCAATTTTTACCTTTCACTCATACCTGGACAAGAAAAGAGTAAAACAGTCTAGAACAGAAGAACACAAACGAAAAACTTTTTACGGTCATTTATAGTGGCGATGTTTAATTTTAGATCGACCCGATAAAGACGTGTTTACTTGTCGTCTATCCATTGAATAAACGTATGTGAGGTTTTCATCATGAAAGTAGAAAACTATTTAAAAATTCAGCCGGCGGGATCGGGATTTCGACGTAAAGAAGGGCGGGATGGCGGGATTAACAGGAAAAAATAGGCGGGATGGCGGGATCTGAGAACCCTATTGTGGGCCCTCACTATTGTCTATATAATAATTACAAATAGTTCATCTTATCACTGGTATGTGTCAACATATTCAGATTGAGACTAACCCCGTACAAATGCGCCTTTTGCATTTTATCCAGCGGTGTTTGTGACTCGAGAAAAACCTGTGGTACTGGTAACAAAGTAATTTATGCATCACGCAACCTTTTTCGCATCACGTAGAAAGGACGATTGCGTGACGAGCCATTCATTCAATCGCCGGACACTTGGAGCCTGCGTGCAGACATTCAGTCGAGAGGGTCATCATTAATGACGAGTGAAAAGGGCCAACGCTGAGTGGAATTCTACAAGGGATTTAAAATTTCGGCGAGACCGAGATCCGATAAAAATGTCGTGCTTTCTTCTGCCTATTGCCCTCTTGTTGGGCTTGAGAATTACAAGCGGTTCAGAAGTGCGGCTGGTCGGAGGAAAGCACGTTTATGAAGGGAGAGTCGAGGTGAAATACGACGGCGAATGGAGAGCGATTTGTGACCATGGATGGAACATGAAAGCGGCCGATGTGGTTTGTCGGATGCTTGGGTTTCCTGACGCGCTGCGCTACACCACAGGGTACGTCTCAACTCTTTGACGTTTATAAGTTCGGATATCGTTATGTAAACAACAAGGAAAGAGAAACTTCAAATTTGGAATTTTAAGTTGTTCAGTGATATATTCTGCTCCCGCTCAAAACGTAACCCCGACGATCATATTAGGCGATCAAATACCCAGTCTGTGTAGCCCCGTAAAAGACGTTTTAAAAAGTGCAATACTGTTTCGAATATTTTTGTAAACCAAAGTGGGTTAAATCAACTAATCTCACGTTTTTTTTCCGGCAATGTTATAACCAAGACGCAAACATGGCGCAGTATCAAAATAGCGCTCGGATGTCAGTACACTCCATCTCTTTCCCCGGTTTGGATCAAGGCTCACTTTGTTTTGGGTGGAGAGGGACCGGGATCGGAGTTGCTGTTTCGACAAGATTGGCCGATGGGTAATATATCGTAATGTCTCCTATTCATGGAATGACTGTAACTTGTGTGCGTGATCTTCCTCACGCAATTCCATCAATTTATCTCTCTGGGCAGGAGCCGACATTACCTAGGCAACTCAATTTTCTCATCATTATTTTCTCAGTATCATTTTATGACTTTTATCGTTATCGCTGTGAACATAAATGCCTGTCGAATAACGGCTTCTTGTTTCATCATGAGCTTTTTCTCCAACTGGAGGAGTTGCTGAAATTGCTGGGAGGATTTCTTTGCTCTTGAATCTTTGGCACGTGATGTAAACTATCACATAAACGTCATGTAAACGGCTTTTTGTCAGTCATGATTAAAGATTGAAACCGACTACGAAAAGACATCACTCAGTATCTGATACTTGTTTTGTTAAAGTGCCATTTTGCCCACCCAGTCGTAAACAACGCTTGTTGTATGTATAGAGTGGTAAGTGTCTGCTGTTAGCATTTCGTGCGTATACAAGGCTTTTTTCTTCTTTGGGTGTGGGTGGGTGAGAGGGGGGTCTATAAATAAAGACATAGGCATATCAAGCTAACACTCTTGGGAAAAACGAGCAAGGCGAAGGCGATGCAAAACAACGACATTTCACCGGTACTGTAGAATCTTAATAATTCGGCCAACTTGAACGAAAAGCAGTCGTTTCCTGGCCTCATTCGTTTCAGCAATTTTTACCTCCGATAACTGCAGCTTTCGATTCCTCGAGCAGTTTTGTATTTCCCCTTTATTTTGAGATATCGAATTATAGAGAATGACTATTTGTTACTGTTCAGTGATTGACACGGAGCGGAGGAGGGAGGGAACTACAGTAAATTAAGATTCTCTTATTACAGAATGTACGTTCTGGGGAAAAGGGGGCCATTAGACCATTAGAGAGGTCTGCTTGGAAGAGAAAGGAGAAAAGGTAACACCAATAATGCTGCCTGTTGACGCCGTTAGAGTAAACCTAGCGGGTATTTTATATCTTTCGGGGGGGGGGGGGAGAAGGGACATGGGAACCCGAGAGAAAGAGGGATGGAAATACGGGAAAACAACATTTAGCCAGTCGAAAAGTAGCCTACGCGTAGCCCTACCCTCCGCCCGCCGAGGAGAAAACGGCGTTTCCTCCCCGTTTTCTCGTCGGCGGGGGGAGGGTACGGCTATGCGTAGGCTAGTCGAAAAGGGGCAAAGAGGCTTGGCGGGAGCCAACAAAAAAGGGTGCGGGACGCGGGATGTTTAGACCCCCTGTCCCCCCCCCCCTCTTTCCCATTTTATCGGATATATTTCAACATTTTCACTAACATCTACTATTTTAAATACTTTTCAGATATACTCCATTTGGTCGGGGAGATGGAAAATTTTGGTTGGATGACGTCAGATGCGGTGGCAGAGAATACGACATTGAGCGCTGCTCTCATAGAGACTGGGGCCGACACAACTGTCGTTCAATCAATCAGGCTGGAGTCATCTGTAAACTGCATCGGAGTGACGTCATCTCTGAGCCCGAGCCATCACAAGCCAGCGGTGAGGTATGTGTTGGAAAACGATAGGATTCTCTTGCTCTGACTCCCACAGCAAACAAAATTTAATAGGCACCTTTTTATATTTTGAATCGCTCACCACGCACGTGAAGAAAGGTTCACAGATAATATCCTTCAAAGTTTCATGTCCCTGTCATTAATTACGTCTCAAATTGAAACAAACTTAATAGAGGATCATCTCACGAAATAAAAACCGACAATTCACATTCGAGTTGAAAATGAAAGTGAGGATTCAGCGTCTTTGTTTGGTTACAAACATTTACGGCATTCTGACGGCCGATTCCTTTCGTATCACACGTATGAAAGCTGTGAAATCATACCAAGTTTAGCTTTGCCTTTGGTTGGCGGCTGGTTGGAGGAGGGAGAAAGGGATGGATATTCACACTCGAGCGTAGGGCGGGCGAGGCAAGAAAAAAGTCTTCATGTCGCGTTCATATCGCCAAACCAACTCACGCCAAAAAATATCAACATATTCTTTTGCCGACATAAGTCTTTTTTCTGTATTGTTGTTCTTTCCAGGTTATTAAAGTCAATGTAAGGTTACAAGGTCCAGTTGTAGATGACTTCATATCGGAAGGCGTTGTCCAAGTGGAGCATGAAGGAAAGTGGGGTTACATTTGTCCTACCAGCTGGATAACTGCTAACTCGTACGTGTTGTGCGGACAACTTGGTTTCCCAAACGTCGAGAAACTAGAGTCATACTCAGAGACAGTACAGGACGTGGAACCCTTCTATTGGCTAGATAAAGTCACGTGTCAGGGATGGGAGTCGTCGATTGTGTCATGTGACCATGAGGGGTGGACTCGTCAACAATGCGAAGGTGGCCGAGCACTGAAAATAAAATGCTCCCGCAAGAATGTGACGCAAATAGTAAGAAGACCATATTCTTCTGGATCTCAAAATTTCCGGCTTAAAGCCACACTGAAAATTCTATAAGGGGCGCCCTATAAAAACCACACTGGCAGGGATCAGGAAATATCGTTGGCAAATTTTCTTTACTGTACTTTGGAGAGTTCACATCGAATTGTTGTGATTTTTAAGGCTATATTTCACTGTCGCCAGAAATGCGGTCCACATCCATTCTTTGAGATTGTTTGTGTTGTTCTCTTTGTTTATAAAGCTCTAACGTAGGAATATTGAAATGATTATCATCTTTTTTTTGTTTTTTTAGAGTCAAAATTTATTAAATATCACGAGAGATATTTGGAGCCATTTAGAACCCTTGGAGATATTTTCGAGATATTTAGGCACAATTTTGGGCGATTTATAAAAAAATTGTCGGGCCATTTTTCTTTTTTTTTTTGTTAGGTTAGGTCTTTTTCTTTGGGATGCTTGCGCTAAGAGCAAAATAGTATGAAACTCGGGACCCATGACCAATAAATGAATTTCAGCTTAATCAAACTGAACGCAAGTCATCGCAATTGTGCTCAGTGTAGGAGCACACACGAACTGGGGTAAAAAAGAAAAAAGAACTGTCGTCTAAAATGTGTAGCTGTTTTTCTCGGGATTGATTTGTTTCTATTTCACTTCCTCATCCAAGGCTTCAGGGATAAGACTCCGCAGCGGTGCCTTGGTGTCTGAAGGTCGAGTGGAGCTAAAGCAGCGGGACACGTGGGGCACCATCTGTGACGACCACTGGACTCTGAGAGAGGCTAATGTCGTCTGCAGGTCTCTGGGATATGGGTCAGCGGCTATGGCAGCAAAGAACGCATACTTCGGGAGGGGGATTGGAGAGGTAAACGTTAAAAAGTAGGTTCACTGGAAATTTGACGGGAGTTAAGAACTTGATAAGTGCGCACAAGAGTAAGCGTATAAAGAAGAGTGGGAGTTTTAACCACATTCACTCATTCGAACATATATAGATATGGCTAATAATCTAATAACGCCATTGTGATGTTTGTTCCATTGTGTACTATTCAGGTGATGTTACATGACGTTCACTGTCAAGGCGTGGAAAGTAGTATCAATCAGTGTAAACGCACGGGATGGCGGAGAACAGGGTGCAATCATTACGAAGACGCTTCTGTTAGATGTCATGTGCCGCAGTTACAGGGCCATAAGGTTCTATTATAGTATGAGTCTGTTCAAAATTGACTTTTTAGGCCGCTTAAAATCAAAGACAAGGTGCTCCACCGACGGGGTCATCGGTCGGCTGTATTAACAGGGTGTTCGGATTAATGGAAGTTTAGGACAAAAATAAATTGCATGAGCTTAAATGGTTTTAAACAAGTGGTGCTTGTAAGTAGAGCTGCTTATACATGTTGCTATAATAAATAGTTATGAGATTAGCAAAACACGAAAAGCATTTGTTTTGAAAAAGATGTTTAATTTTAAAAATACATTGTGAATCATGTCGCGTTTGGCCGAGTGTCATAAATGAAAATTCTTGCCACATATCAGTATCACTGATAAATGGCAAAAAAAACATTGGTTCGTCGTTGGTGTAGTTTACTCGCCTTCGTTTATATCGTGTATGCATCTTTTTTAAAGGATTAGTCCACAAAGTTTAGACGACGTAGTCAGTGCGATTTTGTACAATTGTTAGCCCGCGTGGCAAGAGTTTCCGTAGCCTTTTTTCCGCCCGTTCTAGAGGAACTTTTTGCTTTTTGGCCCGCGAAAATGGGGGCGAGAGCGAAAAAAATGGAAGGAGGGGGCGAGAGAAGTTTCCTTCTCTCCCTTCCCCTCCCCCTTCACGCACTTTTTTGCGATCGCCCAATTTTCGCGCGGCCAAAAAGCGAAAAAGGCCTCGAACGTGCGGGAAGCCTTACGGAAACGTTTGCTACGTGGGCTATTGTTAGATGATTTTAAACGAAGCCGTAATTTGGTGTCAGCGGTTCGTCAAAGCTCTTAAAGTTAAATTTGGGTCCACTTAGATGTTGCGTATGCAGTTGAAATGTTAACCAAGATTTAATTTTAAACCATGCCTGACCTAGAATGTGCTTAAATGGTGAAATCTTAGGGATAGTCAAGACCCCTAGACGATTACTTTTCGTCTCCGGCTTAAATTTCAAATTGTTATTTCCACAGATTCGTCTCAGTGGTGGTGCAAATGCATACGAGGGCCGAGTCGAAGTGTTTCAAGACGGTAGATGGGGAACGGTGTGCGCCGATGACTGGAGGATAGAAGAAGCAATGGTCGTGTGTCGACAACTGAATCTCGGATACGCTAGCCATGCTGCCAAGCAAAACTATTTCGGTCCAACAAACCTGAGGGTTATCATGTCTGGAGTAAGATGCCGATTGGACGAGATCTCCATTTTTAACTGTCAGCACCATATCTATGAGAATACAACGTGCACGAGCCGGCGCAAATTAGCAGGAGTTATCTGTACTGACGGTAAGATGAAGCTACAGTGGGTAACTTAGGAGGAGTAACTGTTGTTTACGGCCAGTAGGCCATTTATCTTGGGAAAATCCCTTCTGAATCGGAATCCCATGGGAATCGTTACAAAAATCCTATCGATTTATCGGAATAGTCCAGTTTTGAATTATCCAAGACCGTTGGATAAAAAGACAAAATACACATTTGACACGATTAGTCTCAATCTGAAGTAAAATATTTACAAATACCAGTGAGAAGATAAACTTTTTACAACTCTGGGTATTGGGTTTTATTTCAGAATTCAACACTTTCCTACTGGTATTTGTACATAGTTTACTCCAGATTAAGACTTGCACTTGCACTCAAAAAAGTATGTTAAAAAAGTTGCTGTTTCAGTCATGATGGTGTGATAGGCTCCTATCCACCTTGAAGAGATGTCTCTGGAAACGTGACGGTTTTTACGCCGATCTAAACATCCCTAATGTTGAGTCAACTGCCCTAACTGATATCTCACAACCTCTCCTACTTCTGGGTTACACAGTTTTGAACTAGTTTGTCACATGTATTGTGTTTTCTCATCAGCATTGCCAGATCTGGTAGTTGATACCGCTGCTCTGCAGAAAGAGATGCGACTGGATTTCGTGAGACTGCATGACCTAAGATGTGCGTACGAAGAAAATTGCCTCGCAAAAAGCGCAGATGTGCTCTTCAAGTACGTGCTGTCTCTTAGCATCTTATCTTAATGCTCTCCTCCTCACATTGCATGATACATGTCTAAGTCATATAATATACTGCAACCTTTTGGTATCTTTCAATGAATCCGCAAGTGTGATTTACTCTTTAAACTAAAGCTATTGAGCTCTATGGCTTTCTTGTCGTGCTGTTTATTATGCTGTACAAGGTGATTCTATCTGAATTCAAATGAAAGCTATTGAGCAGTACTTATAGACATTTCTGGTGTTGTGTGTTTGCAGTTTTTCAAAATATTATAAGGGATGAACGAACAGCTGCTGAATAACGGCCGCTACTGCTTAAAAAGATCCTCTTAAAAATACAGGAGAAAAACCTCAAGGGGGTGGCATCCACATTTATACCCCTTCCCCTCTTTTTGTACGACCGAGGGTTAGGTCGTAAAAGATAACCTCTTTGTATGCTTTCTTCACTTCAGGTCAGGGCAAATTAGATATCATTACCGTAAACTGTTGAGGTTTACAACAAAGATAGAAAACAGGGGTTGGTACGACTTCCGGCCGAACGCACCCAGAACCAGCTGGGATTATCACCAGTGTCATGCGCATTACCATTCAATGGAGACATTCTCCAACTACGATCTTCTCCGTAAGTGAGATCGAACTGTATGTTCTCTTTACTGGCTTAACAACACAAAATAGCCCAATTTCGATACATCAAAATTCATCCTGAAACAGTGGACATCACCATGAGGCTGTGGGGAATAAACCATATATTAAGCTCTGTAGTTTATTTCCCAGAGCCTTGCAGTGTTTTCTATTGTTTCAGACTGAATTTCGTTATATTGAAATTAGTTAGGCTACAAGAGTTATCCTGAAGTAGGGTGGAGTGGGGCTGGGGAGAACTACCCTTATGACTGATGTACAGGACGAGTAACAAGTTGTAATAGTAATACGTAATAGTAATAGTAATAGAAACAGCTAAGATGGGGCAGTGGTAACAGTGCTCTCCTTCTATCAATATGTCTCGGGTCTGAACCCTAGTGGCTCCAGAGTTTGTTGTTTGTTACTGCTTTGATCGGATTGTTTTTCTCCGAGATTTACCATTTTCCTTCACACAAAACGAAACTTCCAGAGTTATCAAAAGAAAAGAAATAATAATAAAATAATAATTAAAAAACCAATGAAAATGACGATGAGTACTGTGGATGGTTTTATTTCTTCTCTAAATGTCATGAGTTTCATTTATTCTAAGTAACTTCATGCTAACATAAACCAGAGATATTTGGGCGTCGTGGACTTGTGAATTTCATTCGGTGTTGTTTGACCCTGACTTTCGAAGGTCTGTGACGGCGTACGTTCACATTTGATGGGAGGAACCATGTTTTTTCACCAGTTTACCTCAGTAGAAACTGACGCAACTTTGTCTTAGTATCATTTGCGAGTCGACCGGCGACTACTTGGAAGTGTTTGCTCCACCTAGCGCAAGCCTCTATACACGTTCTATTTTGCTAAACGTACGTTCTCACTTTATCAGACCTTTATCTTAACCATTTCAGGGCAAGGTAACTCGGTTATTCGGGCCCAGGGACACAAGGCCAGCTTCTGTTTAGAGGACACAAAGTGTGACGCGGGTTTTGAAAAGAGGTGGAATTGCACTAGGGGCGGTGATCAAGGAATATCTCCAGGGTGTTTCGATATTTACAGTTCCAAGATTGACTGTCAGTGGATTGATTGTACCGACATCCGAAGAGGCTCCTTTTTTATTCGCGTTCAACTCAACCCTGGCAACCAAGTCGCTGAATCCGATTTCAGGAACAACATTGCTAAGTGTAAAGTGTATGATTATGGAAGATTTGTGATTGCCGACCAGTGCTGGATCGGTAAGTAGGGAGTATTCTTAGGTTATTCCAGGCGTTCGGAGTGTGCGAGAAAAGCGAGTGTCCTCGTCTCGCTCGTTTTCCGCGCGCTCTTCGCTGATTGAACACCGAATTCAAAACAGGCTTAAGATTTCTGAAAAGTTGATCTCGACATCAGGTTTTCCACAAAGAGTTTTTGTTTCCTACGCAGGCCTGACGTCTCAGATATATAACGGCTGCGAGTGAAATAATATATTGTTTTATTAAATTCCCACCTTCAGTGTGTTGCTGAAAATTTTTGGACAAAACTATTTCTCCGCGGCAAAATCGTTTAAACGTCTCAGCAGTTGACACGGTACACAATTTCCTTATGGTCATTTGCTGGTAATGTGTGTGCGAAGAACCAGTGAAAAGGCTGGAAATTCAATAACCGAGATTGCTATTTGGATGAGCGTTTGCAGCACGGCTCACGAAGTAGTCACGCAAGAAATAAAGAAAATCACACAAAACGTGACTCGTCAAGATTGGCCACTGAAGCTTTTTCTTTCTGATACGATTTTTTTTTAGGAAAGACGTTGTTGCAAATGAACTTGTTTTCTGTCAAGCCTCTTAACAAATACGCTAACTATCATTTAAAAGATGTAATCCCCTTCTTTCCTTTAGAAAATTGTGAAAGCGGAGTGGACACACATGGCGGGAATTCCAACGGGGATTGCTGCGTGTTTCCTTTCAAGTTCAATGGCAAATTGTATCATTCCTGTACCACCGATGGACTCAAACAAAAATGGTGTTCAACAACCTACAGTTTCTCAAGGGATAAAAAATGGGGCCTTTGTTTTAACTAGAGGAGCATTGTAAAGGTTCTATTATATTATTTGCTTTGACAAAGAAACTTCATTGGATTCAAGAGTTAGGTGCTGCTTGTAGCTTTTTCTAATGCTTACAATCATTTCTCACTTAGTTTAATTTTAAGTTGTTTGAATATGAATCATCATAGACCAGACTTGTGGCAGTTTGGACAGTACCAACACGCAGACTAGTAAGTAAATTGTGTTTAGTTTTTCACGAGCATGGTGTACTGCAAAGGAGAAAAAACATTAACTTTCCAGATCCATTGTAAGAATTCCAAATTATTTTGTGCACGGCAAACTGTGCTAAGATAAAAGACG
This sequence comes from Siderastrea radians, assembly GCA_964017195.1. Classification (NCBI taxonomy): domain Eukaryota; kingdom Metazoa; phylum Cnidaria; class Anthozoa; order Scleractinia; family Rhizangiidae; genus Siderastrea; species Siderastrea radians. The sequence continues at coordinate 57,457,814 of OZ024887.1, read as the reverse complement.
TTAAAATAAACGAAGCAAAAGATACGTGGGACAACGTTTCTGGTCAAAGTTTCAACCAAATGCATTCAAACTAATTTTTGAGAGGAGAGCATGCATTATGCCATTATATTGAAGACTCAAAAGTGAGCAAAAGAATCCGACAGTCTCGATACTCTCTTTACCATTCTCAAGCTCAGAGTCGTCTGGCTCGCTTAGACGGCGGCACCTGGGCACGGGAGCTCTCTTTTTCGCTCTTCCTTATTCCTGCGCACCTTTTTATTCTCTGAAAGCCTGAAACAGACTAATGTCATCGAAACGTAACAAACCACAGCCTTAGCCACAAGTTTTTGGGGCGCTTGACGTCTGGTATAGGTGGCTCACCCCTCTCCTTATTCAACGTTAAAAAAGACCCCGCGGTTTCACGCAGAAAATGCCAAATTTTGTAGTCTTTTAGACATTGCAAAGGGGAAAAGGGGGAGAAGACGGCAAGCTGTCTCACGATAATTGGGCATACGTTCTGCGCATCTCGGGATATTCGGGGTTTCTTAAGGAATTTGCCCCCTAATACAACAATATTTTTGCGCAGTTTATAACTGTGGAAAAAAATTTCCTTGCTGACTTCTGTTACCTTTATATAAATATTTATTTTCTATTTTCACGGTTAGGCTTCACACATTTTAACTCACACCTCGAAACATGTGCTGTAATATGGGTGAAGCTTTACTTTCGTACAGAGAACTTTTTTACTTAGTTTTGAGTATTTTGCATATATGATCATGAAAATGAATCCTTGGCGTTTGTAACCAGATTTAAACCGTGCCGCTTTATTACTCCTTCTCCTGGAAGGTATTTGGTTTTCGCCTGATAGGAGTGTTGCGTAACGAAGGTAGCATTGCGTGATTCTCACGTAACGAGCTTACAAGGGCACACAACTAGCGTTCAGAAGTCGCGTGGGTTGTAACCTGTGAAGAGCGTTGCCCTGCGAGGGAAGAAATGTGTGGCTTTCCAAATGAGGTTATTGTGGGCAGGGTGATCCACCTCACAGCCGATATTTGGTTTTCACGTGAGAGAAGCGTTGCCAGCGACAGAAGCACTGCCTGAGTTTCCCTAACTGGTTAGTTAGGGTAGGTGATTCACTTGTTGGTTTTCTTCGCCGTTGATGTCTGGTTTGTCACGCGAGAAGAGTATTGCGTGATGAGAATAGCTAGCACCGCGTGACTTTCCTGCGTAGTGGATTTTAGGGAAAGTTAAGTGAGGTTACTTTCCTTTGCAAAAGTTATTTGGGTAGTCAAGATGGAAAACCGTTCCGTTACGTAAGCAGCATCGCGTGACTTTCCCGCCTTATTAGTCTCTTTCAGAGAAGTCATTTGTGGTCGGTCAGGGGAGGTAAGCGTTGCGTGACGAAAGTTACAAGTGAGAAGAGCGTAGCGTGAGGAAAGACACCACCCACTTTGTTTTCTCCGCAGCTACTGATTTAATTGTCACGTGGACTGAGTGTTACGTAACCATGGCAACATTCCGTTACTTTCCCAGTTTATTGGTATAAGACCGACTTTGTTTGTCCCCTTCGGAACAGGCATTCGGGTTGTCACGCGAGGGAAGCGTTGTGTGACGGGAACTTTGTGGTCTCCTCGTTTCCCGGCTTGGCTAAGAAGGAGGAGAGCTCTGACTGTGTGACCTGAGGTGAGGTCTTTTGGAATGTTCTGCAGTACAGTAATATTAGAGCTTTTCTTATCTCGGCGTTAAACAAAAACAGTAACACGGGGTCTAATGCGGAGTTCGTGTACATTACACACAGAAAAATGTTAAAATAAATAGGGCTGATTTTACCTTTGCCGAACTTGTGAACAGTTTGTACGACAAAGAAAGGAAACCAACAGAGAATAAAAATGCCACCAATCACGGCCAACACCACGGCAGCTTTTAAGTCTTTCCGTCTTTTCTTGGTTTGTTGGGACACCAAAGTGGCCTGATTCTGTGAGTCTATTTGTAACGCGTGATACCGCGCTATGAGAAAAATTTTCACGTACGACACGCTCATAACGATTGAAGGAAATATAATCACGAATAGCCACAAGGCCAGAAAGAAGTAAAGCACTTCTGATGTGTAATGTTCTTTGGAGATTTTCCCGCTGCGACAGATGGCCTCCTTTTCTCGCCACATCACAGGTGGGATTGCCAAACAGAAACTAGCGAACCAGATCACAGCCAATATGATTTTAGCCAACACAGGTGGCATTCGATCAGAGTAATCAAGCGGCGATGAGATGACGAGGTATCTGTTGATAGCAACTGCTGACAAGCTGAGCACCGACGCTGCGCCAAAAAGCACCCCGAGAGGGGTGGTGAAGTAGCATACTGTGTAGCTCGGATACCAGTTCCGGTCAAAACGTCCAAGAATTGTAGTTGGTATTTTCAGCAGAGCGTTTAAGAAATCTGAACTTGCCAAGCTCAGTATGAAGTAATAGTGAACTTTTTGTAGAAGCCGCCTTTTGATGATAACTGTTACAAGCAAGCCGTTTCCGCTCAAAGCTGTGACGACCAAGAGTGACAGGTATGCAATGATAAAAATACTACTGATGCTCAGAGGGGGAGCCTGGGGAGGAGTCGGTGACGTCGAGTTGTCGTCAGCCATGGCTCTTTGACTTCAATATTTTTGACCGCGCAAAGTCCTGGAACCTTCCTAGGACACGGGATGAAAATAAATAAATAAATAAATAAATAAATAAATAAAAGTTTTTGGTTTAGTGAAGATTTCGTAAAATTTCATGAAACAGAGAAAAATGCTTAATTACTTGTAATGAGTTTCTTATACGATTAGTTTAACATTGTGGCCTCAAATCGACCAAAAGTAATACCGTAAATCGAAAGCTAACATTTTAAGAATCCCAGTTGCTGACCAGTCGGCTAGCATAGGATTTGAACCTCGTCCCCAGGGCTTTCCTCCTAATCATTAGCGTAGTCCAGGCTGCATGCTATGTTCTGACAGTCTACAGAATTTTCTTTCAACTGAAAGAAGCCTAAAAATGATTACTGACGCAAACAGAAGGAATGACTGGGATCATATTTACTATGGATGGTGTCGACCGATACATTGGTCGATATATCGGTCAATAGTCGGTCGCAGGAGCCCATAATCCGGTCGACAGTCGGTCGGTATTCGGCCGATGTATCGGTCGAAACTGACCTAAACTTAGTCTACAGGTTTACAGTACGTATTTGTACGTGAGTTGTCCGAGATCACGCGAATCCACGTGGTCAAAGAACAGAAAGTCCACCTTTAGTCGCCTCGAGCCTCTTTTGTGTGTTTTTGGGAAGTCGAAGTTTTGCAGTCTGGCTCAGTACAAGGACAGCAAGGACAGCCATCTGCTTCCTCAAGAAAAAACAGGGATCGGAGGTACAAGAGGTCACAAGCATCACGCACAGCACGAGTTGGTTTGACTTGGCAGCGGGATACTGAAACACTATTATTAACGGTAAATCACAGGCGCCCCTCACCGTGTTTTCTTGAGGGCAGCGGGCGGTTGTACACAGGCTAATTCTTTAAAAAACTTGGTAAAGCTCGAACACCAACCGAGACGAAGCCTCATTAAAAAAGCAAAATTAAATGCAAGGAGATATTACTATGAGAGAAAACAGTGGTCAGAATTTATCGGGAAAGGGTAACTCTATTATTATGTTTTCTGCTGCGCATGTGATTCAGATGAATCGAATCATGCACTCTGCGTAGAGATACAGATGGACCGCTTGTTTTCATACCTTCCACTCGCGCAGGTTGTCCTAATTTCAAAATGGCGTCTTCTATATTAGATCACTAAAATCTTATTGTGCAAGCTTGTTCGATGCAGTTGTAGAAATATTGGCCTTTTTTTTGCCTTTGTTGTGGACTATAACTTATTGTAGTTGACTTCATCTCTGTCCACAGGTAAACATCTGGACCTCATGTTTGGTCATATATGCATTTGAATTCTCTCAACTGGTTCAAAGAAATTAGGTGTATGGAACCGGTTAAAATGGCTAAAATTGCACCGAAATCATCTGTAACAGTTGATACTACATTTTACGTCTTCGAAACAACAACATAAGATGGCAGCTTGAGTCAGTCGACCAGAGTAGTGATGTTTTCCGTTGCTCCGTGTAAACCATGAAGTCAAAAGCGAATGATACAAACAAGGTGTCTCAAACATGCGCACTACAGCGTGTTTTGCTGCGTAGACATTTCTGACAATCTGTTCTCGTCTAATGGGCTGTAATGAGTTGGACTAACTACTAAAGAAAAACACTGTTGTTCTCCACAAAACCTGAACGAAAAGGATCAGTTAACTTTATGACCACCAAATACCGTGACTTCATCGTCTATAAAAAGCTGACTGTTCGCTGTTGACAAATTATTGTTTTCGCACAAACAACTAACAGATGTTTCTAAACTGAAGTAAACATTATAAACTGAATAAACACTTTCATGTATTGCACACTAAATTGATTAAAAATACTTTTATGTTTCCTTTTATAGGACATTAAGTAAAGAACTGTTTAAAATATATGTAGACCATATATCGCGAGCGACGAACTTTTCAGGCCGGGCGCAAGGGCGGTCGGCACATGAGTGGATTCAACTGTAAATATAAGTTCATACGTTCAGTTGCGTTTTATTCTACTAGTACATTCATGGCAGTTTTGGATGTTTAAAGTGGCACAGCAAAAAGCATTGAACAACCGAAGCGAAATTTGCAAATTTCTCTTCACTTCCGCCCTACATACTACTTCGAAATGTAAAGATTTATAAACATTTCCTCTATTAGATTTCTTTAGTACAAACCTGATTACAGTCCTCCCTGGTCGGAAATTCACTTGGCATCAGGTGTAAAAGGCTTCCTTCCAGTTAGCCTTGAGTATTCCCTTCTGTCGGCCAAAATAACTCGTATTTAGTGAAGAGTTAATTCAAATTGATAACATGAAAAGACAACCTGCTGAGGATGTTTCCCTCATTTGACAACGGAATCAGTCATCTCCCGCTGAGATCATTTCTCCGTCACAACAAAGAGGCTTCTAGCAATAGCACACTGATTCAGTTAAGTTTTGCGACATGCTCACCGGGGGGTTCATAGAGCTATCTACGAGTTAGCTTCTGAACAGGCCTCCAACTGGGAGATGGGACGAAAAGAAAAGGGTCTGACTAGGTTATGTAATAGTCAGACAAAACATTATCAACTACTCAAACATTGATTAGCAAACGAAAACGTTTTATTTAATTTTGATCATTCCGCTTATTTGCCTTTTAATCAGTTTCTGGCGGGCACCAAAATAAACAACTGGCGAGATATTTTTGGACGCAGAGCAGGAGGGCCGGGGGGTGGTTAACTAACGATAACTAATGACCCCAAATCAGTTACTGCCTTAACTTGACATTGTAGTTGTACAATACTATTTTATCAATAAAATATGTTTATGTCCTCGTATTTCTCCCAAATATCGAATGTTTACATTGCTCGAAAGAAGGGTACCCTCAAAAGTAACGTTTTGCCGTCGCTCGCTTCCCCGAACGTCTTTGAGGCGAGGAAGAGAGGCACATAGTTAGAGCCCTGATTCCTCGAAAAACTCTCAATCTCCATCCCGTCGCTTGTGATCCCCGATTACCCCTCCCCCCGAGCCCACCTGATAGTTCCACCTGATATGTCCACCACATACTCCGTCGATACGGAAAGGCTGCTAAGTCCGAGTACTTAAGAATCTTCCCGGGTACTTAAGAATCTCAACATCATTGATCTCTGCGCAGACCATATACCAGCTTGTAATGAACAATTGGACCTCACGCTCGAAGATTCTGTCGCCTAAAAAAAGAAGTGTCGATGGGTGGTTGAAGATCGATAGAGACTAATTATTTTAGCATAACCTAGTGACCTTTCTATTCAATAAAGAATGTCGCACTCCGTAAATTAGTTTATGCTAATAGGTAAAAACAGCAAAGAAAGGAAAACCCAAAACCAGAAATTAAAAACAAAAAGAAGATAATTATGTAGAATATACATAGTTGCTCTATATTTTGGTTTTCAATCTTCTACAGAGGCTACAAAAAGAAAATAAATATAAATACGTTGTTGGATGTTAGTTTGGCGACGTTAACTCACGTGCTACTTACATATGCAAAATCGACGAACTAGAAGAGCTGATATCTGCAAACGTGTCTCGCGCGCCCTGTGCGCGTGCGTGGAAAGAAACGGAAATTTGTCGAAATATCGTAATTATATAATGCACAGTTGTAGACCATCCACAGTTACACAAGGGCTACATCACAAATGCTAAAAATAAATATGAAACTTCAAGCCTAGTTTTATTATAGCTGAAGTTTCGCTCTAATATTGTTTTTATTTTTATTTCGGGTTTTTGTTGGAAAGAAACGCAATTTTTTTCCGGGAGCGCAGATGCTCATTTAGTGCTGTATAAACATTTGGCAGAGGTGTTCCACCTTGCTTTATTTCCATGTAGTTTCCATGAAAGTGAACAGATATCAAGTTAATTGTTATTCCCACTACAGCTCCTCTGCGCATCTTTCAACAGACAAACTTCAGTCACTTTAACTTGGCCAAAGTCTTTCAAATTATAACTGAACAATTTGATTGGTAAAATTAAAAAAAAAATTACAATGTGAATTCTTTTTTTTTTCCACTGCGATCTCAGAATTTGTGTGAGGCAGCGCGGTCGAATGGTCCGAGTTCCGAGTTTTGAGTTTCATGGGTGGTTCCAGGTTTAAATCTATCTGTCCACTAGCTGGGTTTGCACATTAGCTCAGAATTCGAATCCTAGGCCGAACGCTTCGTAAGTAGCCATCTGGTTAGCCTCCCACCAGTCGAATTCTTAATTTCGTATCGATGTTTATGTTTCAGTTTGTGATGTTTCTTTCAGGTTTACGGTGTCCCTAATGGAAACTGCTGTGCTAAATAACCTCGACATCTTCCAATCTTGTCTACATGTAAAAAATCTATTATTTATCTACCATAAAAGACACTCAACCCCTGAACAGAAAATTAATATTTCAACTCGCTCGAGATTGTTTAACAATGTTTAGCGAAAATAAAATAGTTTTTCAGGTTTTCTTCCACAAGTGTCACAGCTCCAAACTGACTTAATTACGATTCTGTGAGCTCTTTTAAGAGCTACATAGAACGCTGGGTTTTTATGTATATGTAATCCGTTTTTACTTTTTGTCCGATTTTCTCTTGTGAGGTCCGCACGATTGTTTTTATTTCTTTGTATTATTTTTTTCTGTCGCTCGAAATCATTCTTTAGCGGATTCAAAAGATTTGAACTGTTTACTTACAGTATCATATAAAACAGTTCGCTTTATATTGAGACAGTTTCATGAATCAGTATTGGATTCCTACCTTTGAAATTCCGTGTACGTTTTTTTAAAGCAGAGGCACACACCGTAGATTGCGACCTCCTTCTAAACAGTGACAACGAATCGAGGAGCACACAGCCTAATTGCAAGGAAAAAAAACATACATCAGGAAATTGAGAGGAACAATAAATTAAATAGGAACTTAAGAAGAATACCATTTAAAATCCTTTGGCATGCAAAATACTGTACTCAAATTCTCAAAAGGATTTCAGCTAATTTATGGGAAAATCGTAACCTTTTTCAGCTGTTTACACAAAAGCCTATCTGATGAGCGAAGAGTTTGTAGAAGATTGATTTAGAGAGCTTTTGTTTAATATTAATTTAGCCCTTACGCAGTTCAGAAAATGCATTATGCCGGAGTTAACGTCACTATGCGACTGAAATTTATTGTTTTTCTTGGGTTCTTCGTTGTCAATGAAAACAAACATTTTTTCTTTTCAGTAAAGTCAAATTCATTATTAATATTTTCTTTCTGGGGGGTAATACATCCAAACGGCTGACAAGTCTAAGTCTTCCTAATAATCATTAGGAAAGTGCAAAATATACGATTCGATTTATGTGTAAAAAAAGTCAGTTTTCTAGCGCTAATTTTTGAATTGTTCTTCTTAGCAAAGCCTTGAAAAAAAGGAATAGTCCGCGGTTCGAAGCTACATTTATTCTGTTTTCATTTTATTTCGATTTAAATCTTGCAATTTCGATGTTCAGTGAACGTAGAAATGGCAAAAAAACACTGTCACCGTCTCGAGGATCATGTAAAGGCGGTCTGCGGCTACGTAGTCGACTTTATGTGCTTCTCTTAGTCCAAGCTAAATAACACTACGTGGCCGTGTAGCTTCTGATGTCAGGTAGTTGCCCATGTCGATGTTACTGGCGAAAGAATATTTTTGTAACATAAATAGACCTTTGCATAAACACAACACTTTGCAGAACAGGTCTTAAAAGGTAAACTTTTGTTTAATTGTTTTCTCGCGCAGTAATTTCACGTTTAAAGGATTGTTGGGAATCAGAAATACCCACTGTTAGAGTGATAATGTTTGTTTTTGTACCAATTGAAGAACATGCTTCTACAAGCCGTCGCAACTTTCAAAATATCGTATCTGTAAGCGAAAACGACCTGGACTCGTGAAATTTTGTATTTAAGAGTATACTGAACATCGTTGAATGTTAACTATCTCTAACACGACAGACGGAAGCCCACCTTCCTAAAGACATACTTGATATGGCCATCATGAGTTTCTAACTCAAAAGGAGCAGGGATGGCGCAGTGATGAGAGCACTCGTCTTCCACTAATGTGGCCCGGGTTCGACTCCAGGTCCCGGTGTCATATGCGGGTTGAGTTTGTTGTTCGTTCTCGTCCTTGCTCCGAGGGTTTTTCTCCGGTTTCTCCGGTTTTCCTCCTTCCGTAAAAACCAACATTTCCAAATTCCAATTCCACCCGCTTGTGAAGCGCATTTGATTATATTCATATAGAAAATGCGCTATATAAGTTCTAAAAGTTATTATTAAATTATTGTTCTAAATTATTATAGTAATGATAATAGACTCAGTCTATTATCAAGTTGGTTATAGCGTGTAGTTGATCCTTTGAATAGGAATAGAGGATGAATGAAAATTGTCCGTTGAGCCGTACAAGTGCCAAGCAATGACCATTTCAAGCAAGAAAAACATTCAGCAATGACCATATGAAGAAAAAAAATCAAAAATAAACAGTCGGCGCCAAAATCAACGCCTCTTGATTTTATCATTTTCTCGGCTACTGTGGACCTACTTGTGTGCTTAGTCTTTCAAGTGTCGCCTGAAAATTAATTAACGTCCTCTCGCCAAGTCCTAATTATTTAAGCCGGCGAATTAGCTGCGTATGAGCACGATATCCACAACTGGAAGTGCCAAAAACTTACTTCAGAGATAACGAGAGAGTAGACAAATAGAACATTCAATAATGTGCCTTATGCACGATTACGTCACTTGCCCTGGCAAAATTCACCAACAAGCCTCGTTACAGATTACGCAAGCCTAACGCAGGTCATCCGAGGACTTCCGAAGAATTCCGAGAACTTACTTTAAGACTTCCGAAGATTACCTAAAAATTTCCGCATACAGCTTGAAGTTTTTTAAAAAAGCTTTTTGAACGTTATCAGATGGATTTTTGAGGGGACACTAATATTGCTATCTAAAGAATTTCCGTACGATCGCTCTTAAAATTAAAGATTTATACTGATGTTCGCCGTATTTTAAAATAATTTCAAAAATAAATGCATGGTAGAACATTTAATCGCACGCCTGTATGACGATTGCCACTGATGACTGAATCAACCATAATTACTTTGCCCCGACTGTAATAAAATATAAGCTGTTATTAAACGAATTGCCGGCGCTATCAGGTGATTTGAGCGTTTGACAAAAGGGCTTACAGAATTAACAACCTTAATGCTCAAAGGTGTGTGTCTGGAATCAAAGCTCCTGGAATTTTAATTTTTTTTATCGTTTTCTACGAGAAGCGATGATTATTATCCTCACAAAGAAACTATTTTTGTCTGAAGACCTTGGAACATATTTTGGTTATTTGGCAGAATTGTTCGGCATATTTCAAAGAAATGAAAGTAGCCTTAAGACTTGCTTTCTTGTGAGCTTGTGATTACTATCGATTGTCAACAATAAAGGCAATCGATTGTCACTGAGAAGGTATCAAGCCATGTGCAAAAGGAGGCTTGCCCTCTTCTCCACCGATAGAAATTTCTTAAGAGACCAGAGAGACCTTTATAATTGCATATTTTGCAAAATTCAACAACATTACCGAGCCTGAATGCAACCTTACTGGCCAACAGCCAAACATGTTGTAATCGGGCTGCCGGTGTTTGTGATGTGAAGTCGGGCGGATGGCTACCGGCGATTTAATTTTCCTAGCGGATATTTTGGTCAGTGTTGAGCTTGGAGGTTGAATGCACCTGTCGTTTCAGAACTTCTTCCTCCTCCAGACAATCATCAAGTCATAATGCGATTCTAACGTTGGAGTCTGTGCATAAAAACTAGTAATGTGTGATCTGTAATTCTGAGGAAAGCCATTAAACATTGCTTAATAATGAATGCTGCTCTTTATAATTAAGATTCTCCCAAATCGTAAATTTAGAAAGCCTATGAAAATTTGGACTAAATTGGTTCGCTATACTCTTCAGTAAGAAGGAAAAAAATATAATAAGAAAAAGCTATACAAACAAGAGTACTTATTGGTCTAAAAACATAAGATCGACAATAGAATCACCTTGCCTGAAGAGAAAGACTCTTCTAGCTCCCTTTAAGATAAGTTCCACAATTATCCATAAGGAACGGTAGAAGCGAAGATGTTTATAGTACGATAAGTTCTCTCAAAGACACTGTTTGTAAAATAAGCTTACAAATTTTCCACCACTAAATAAGTGCAGTTCTCGTTGTACTGCACTAATTATCATGACAAAAAATTACCCATAAATCAACTCATTAAACATTCAGCGACCACTTTGTTCTTGCTGACACTTAACTTAATTGTGTTGTTTACAATCTTCCTGCATATGTTTTACAGTCTTCCTACTGCATAACAACAATGAGTTGAAATTAAATTTTCATCTTTTTCTATTTTTAGGGTTTTATTTAATGCGAGCGACGATGAAAACTCATTTGATGAGCAAAAGCAGTAATAACAAAAATTCGCTAATTGCTGTCAAGCAATGATAATAGCTGATAATGGAGATTGAAGTCACCTTTTGCACTCGGTAAATTTTCATTTTCTGTTTTACTTTTTTGTGCATCAAGAAAAATTGCTCTTTTCTCGGGGTAAAAGGTTTTTGTCATGTTATTGAGTAACCCGTCTGAAAGTAAAGGGTCTACTTGTTTTCCACCACATTAAGAAAAACCCATTTAGCCTTTAATTTATTAAAGTGGCCATCTGGTTTACAAATCGAGCGCAAGAACTGCATCAGTTGCATTTTAAACCGGGGGAAATTATTGCCAGTCATTTTGTCATTTTTGAAACCGAACTGTGCCATTACACTGAGGTACTGCTCAGTAGCTGCCGTTTGAATGGCAGGTCCAACACTTCACGGTTTTATCCATAGACTTCACAAGTTAAAACACTTTTAACAGCATATTGAATAGTACCACAGCTTTCACTTGGATGGGCAAACTACACAATTCCAACTACCGAGACTCCAAAGTTAGTTGCATCTTGTTCACCAGAATAAACAGACGGCAGGAAAGCACTATCCAACATAGCTTTATTTTGGTCAAAACACTTGAGGATTTTTTTCATAGACTCAGAAGCATTCATTTTATTCACAGACTCAGAAGCATTCATAGACTTAGGAGCATCTTGTTCAGCAAAGTAAACATCGCAGGGAGGCTTAAAGCTTTCATTTGAATTAAAACAATTAAGAATTTATCCACAGACTCTAAAAGTTTCAGCCACGACATTAACTATTTCAAAGACTGACAAGTTAAGTTTAAGGTTGAAACGGAACGACGCCAATATTGTCTAATGCGTCCCTCAGGCTAGTTCAGTCAATATGGCTCATTTCCAAATTTGCTTTTACCATAGCAAATCCATTAGCTACAGATGGCCTTGACAAAATTGAGGTTAAAACTTATGTTGCTCATGCCGTTCTCTGCAGTGCAGTTTCGACATTAGGCCCTTTACAAGTGTACCCAAGGGGCATCCTGTTTTAACAGGGTTCTGGACCCCCCTGACACATGAATAGCTATTGCTATTTCATTAATTATTATTATTATTATTATTATTATTATTATTAGCATCACAATCTAGCACATGTTTGTTTTCGCGCACAAAAAAGTCACATGTAGTAGTATTCTCCAAGTAATACTGAGGGGTATCCTAATGCCGTAAAAGCTTATGTTTTGTCACATAAAGTGGTTCTAACATTTGATTCTATAGATGAAATTCACGCGATAAAATGTCACATTCAAACGAAAGCTTTCGAGCATTTCTTCCTGTGATGTTGCGTATAATTCCGTACAAAGGGTTATGTAACCTACCTTTGGTGTCTGTGGGCAAAATTCCTTAAAATACAAACATTCAAGGAGGGTGTGGATGGGGTCAACTGACAAATGGCCTAAATTTCAAATGGAAGCTATTGAGCGGTACTTTCCTATGACGCTGTCACCTAGGATGTAACTGTTACCATTCATGCAATTGTAAGCTGTTGAACTATACTTCCCGTGGTTCTTTTTCATCTAATAGAGTTTTGCACCAGGCCTTGCATTAAAAAAAGAGGCAACTCAGAGGTGATAGATAGGACCCATTTGGGTGCTATACTGGAACTGTGTACAATCAAAGGTGATCATGACCATAAACGTTTTAGCCAACTCATATGTAATAAAATGCCTCAGATAAATGGATAAACATTTGATCCGGCTGGTGGCCTCAAAAACAACACTAAAGTTTTACAGTTTGGTAGATCCCAAACATTCATCCTTCAGGACTGAGAGAAAGGAATATAAATGAAATATACATATAGCCGTCCCCTTTGGCTTCGAAAATATGCCTCGAACGTCTGGCAGACTTGAGGAAAAAACAAATTCCCTTACGTTTCCTTATATTAAAATTTCTCTAAGGTTTCGCCAACAATACAGTTTTATGTTTCCCCGTTGCGATTTTGAACCATCGAAATGTGTTTGTCATCGTCAAGAATCGGAAAATAGAAAGAAAGAATCCCACGTGGCACGCTTTTCTCTATCACAATGACGTTCTCGAACGTTTCGTTAACTCCTTAAATTTCCCCTGTGACGAAAAGAGATACTCCGCTTCTTATCACCAAAAATCCGACCTAAGATATGTCCTTGAATTACAAAAACGTTTTAGGGAAACCTCCTACCTGGATTCCTCTGAGTAACATGTGATTTATGTAGTTTTACGATCTATATGTCTTCCAGATTTTCGTAACACTGAATATTCTTACGCTTGAAAAGTACTTTACAGGTAAAATTTGCTTAAAATGTTCATTACAGAGCTTCATGTGAAAAATGGAAAGAAAGAGAAAAAAGGGGAATCTGTCAAATGGTGCAGTGGTGATGTGAAATTGCATGGCCCTTTGTTATTTAGTAAAAAACAGGAAAAAATGAACATAACATACGTTGCTTTCTTTCTTGGTTTAAAACTTTCCGTAGCCTCTGGCTGAAACAGCAACTGAACCATACGTAAACATTGCTTCAGTTTGCTAAATCCCCCGTATTTTCACCTGATGTTTGTGCTAGGTGTTGAGCCTTTTTTAGTAACCATAGGTGCTTTTAACCAGCTTTGGAAAGCACAATACAATTGCAGAAAGTCTTTCGTGCTGTTTATGAGATTCACAAACTCAGTCCATCAAATACGGGATGTATTATTAATATAATAAATTCCGAATCAATCCAGGTATCATCCGTCACTTAATTAACACTCATGCATATACACTCGCCGTGTATTTTAGACCTAACATTTAATAAGATCTTGGACTGTCTCAGAAGCTGAAAAGCTATGTAAATGCTATCGTTATTTTCCCTTCCTTCACATTTTTCTGTTCAATTCCAACGAAACATTTAAAAGTTTTAATAAGGATAAAATGCACGGCAAAGATCCTTCTGTGCTGGCAAGGTTTAGGCGGACAGGACGACCAAAAAAAGATAATAATAAAAAACGATCAGAAGATAAAATATTAACTACGGAGGCTTTCTTTTATGGCAAAAAAGCTCTTATTCTCCTGATGAAATCCGGTTTCATTTGAAATTAAAAAGTGGCAAAACAAACACGTTAATGCAAAAACTTCATGCCATCTTTTTAAAAGTAAACAGCAAGAAAAATATGAATCCCCTTTTGGGTATATTTTTAAGTAAAAAGTTGGGTTATCACTTTTAGATGGATTCGCAGGTGAGTGGACAGAGGGAGTGTGAGAAAACCCGGCTATATCAATATTTTCTTCATTCGGCAAAGCCATTATTAAACCTCCTAACCCAGGAACGGTCCTAGTTTGTGACTTAAAAAAATCAAATTTCGTCCTGTGATAAACTGAAAAACTGAACAAGCAAAACGTTAAACTGATCCTGTTGACATCATCCAGTTCGTGATGCTGGAAATGAATAAAAGGTTGATAAAAACCTAGGCTATACCATATAAGCCTAATCTCAGTCTTGAATAGTTCAGTGCGATAGGCAATTCATGCAATTTTTCTTGCAATTTTCCTTATTCGAATTGTCAACTTTGTTATTACTTTGTAAAAACAGTAATGAACTTTTAGTAATAAGATCTGCAATAATAATTGGAGGGTAGGCTATGTTGACCGATGCCGTTTCCTTCAATAAAAAAAATCAAAATGCTGAGTCACGTGTTGCGTAAGAGCCAATCAAAGTCTATCACTTCTTGCAGCTCGAGGTGGAGGGAGGAAGGGAGGGGGGGGGGGGAGTATAGATCCTATTTCCAGGAGAAGTTTTTTTAAAAATCCCTTTTACTAATTCTATTTTGTCAAAATCACATTCCCAGTAGCAGTTTTTCATTCCCAAAATCCCAGTTTCAGTGCCAAAGGTGAATCCTAGAGATCATTTATAAAAGATTTGCAGTGTGCTCGGAAGAAAAGTCGAGGTATACACAAGTAACTAGCATAAAATGTGCAAGTTTTAACGTGTTAAATGAAATGTAGACTAACTTTTCTCCCTGCAAAATTGATTCTAGCGGTCATCAACAGAGAAGTTTTGTATGCCTAGTCATTTGAAATCCATTACTGTAACTAGCTAGAACTATAATCTTAGAAAGTTACCCGTATTTAATAATTGGATTGGTTTTGTTCATATCGCGAAGATGAGAACAAACCCTTCATACATTTAATAAAACGAGCCTATGTTATGTCTCATATTGGCAACATGTAAAACATTCCAATAAACTATAATCTTATGAGATATTTTAAATAAACTACATAGTATTTTCTTCAATAAACAATCACAAACTTACGATAAGAAGTGATTAAAGTCGTTGTTGGTAGATACAGTCAACTCTCTTCATAACGGACATCATCGGATTTGGTGTTCGTAATAGAGAGAGTCAGTAATAGCGGGGATTGTTTCTATTCTTCGGGACTTTAGCTGCTTTCCGTAATAACGGGTGTCCGTAATAGTGAGGTGAGGTGTCCGCAAGGCGAGAGTTGACTGTATGAACAAACGTCTAGGAACATTACATTTTACTCTTTTAGTAATAAGATCCAAGTCGCTAAAGGCAAATTTCGCTTTTCTATACTTAAGGATGCGTCTTGCACTAAAATAAAACATAAATTCCAGTTATCTATCTTAGAATTACAGTTAACTATTTTAGAATTACTAATCGGTAAAATTTTTGAACTCCCCAGTTCCTTTTATCAATTTGCAAATGATGAAGTTTATTTCATCATGCTTTACGATTTTCGTGGCAGTTAATTATAAATTCAGACAAGTGTTTTTTGTTTGTTACTACCGTCAATTTCCCTTTGATGTACGTTCTTGTAACAATTTGAGGACATGCCTCGCTAATGCAAATAAAGCTTGCTGTTGTTGCTATTCAGTGCTAAGCTCATCTTCAGTGAGGAGACCCATTGCTCTTTTCATTAATCCCTATTGACTATTTCTCGAAACGTTTTTACAAAGTAGTTTTTCAGCAAGTAATTTTGCAAAACCGTGTGTCCAGTGAGAAGCACATTTCCGAAATTCGATGCTTCGTCAAAAAACCCATTTAGTGTAGGATCTAGTTTGCGCGTATTGCGGGCCTGCATTTGTATTCCCATGATTCTCTTTGGGCAAGTTTAACCATGTGCTTTGGGTAAAAATTTGCACGATGTTTATTTTGTACTGATTTGTTTCGATTTATTTCGTTTCAGTTCTATTTAGCTACCGCTATTTTCAATTTTGTTTTGGAACCGCACGATTATGTTTATTTATTGGATCGTGTGTGTTTAATAAACTTATTCAGTTTGGAATGATTCTGAGAATAAACTATTTTCTATAAGCTATTTGGAGCTTATAGCCAGATATAAATGGCGATTACTGATGAATTATGGCAAGGATTTGGCTGCAGCCGTGATGTTACTTGTTAATGTTAATAAGATGAAACTGGGGCTTTGAGACAGTTGTTATAATAACCGATATTTATTCTGAACACGATTTTAGAAGACGGCAGGTGAATTGATTTAGTAACAGAAAGGGAACAAGTTGCAGAAGGTAGAAAATACGTACTTGTTGTTAGCAAAGTTCGCCCAAGATCGTCTACAATCATAAAAATCACAGAAAAATGATGGATAAATAGAAAAGGAAATTGAGGTAGATTATATGTTAAATCGATTAAAATTGTATCTTTCATGCTTTGAAATTTAAAAAATTCAGCGTGATAACCGTGTCAAAATGGCGCCAAACTCAATTTAAGTTTGCAAGTACTAATCGCACGCTGATTGGCCAAACGGGGTCATTTCCTTCGTGCATTTCCAGTCAGGAAATTTCTTAGTGAGAACTGCAGTTGACCATAATTAAATAAACCAAAAAAAAAATTATTTTCCTCTTTCGGGGAATCAGTATACAAGAAAAGAAAATTTCGGTACTATTTCGAAATATTCAAATATGTGCAGGGAGAACCTGCTTCACTGTCTGTCAATGAAAATTAATCCTCATCTGTGATCAATAAAACGAGCACTATTTGGTTTTCAATTTTTGCAAAGTGGAAATTTTCACAGATTTAACAAATGTATTCTTTGACGCTCTTCAGAGGTAAATACTGAATCATTCTGTCATTAATTTGAATATCGGTAAATTAAATCACGTAACAATCTTTTCACCCTCTAGTGGGCTTTATTGTGTTAAAATATTGTTTTAACCACCCAAAACAAGAAAATATATGATATAAGCTCACATCCCGTAAAGTTCAAGTTTCATTTACATGGACTGCAGTAAAGATTGCATGCATCAGTGATAACTAAAATTCAGTTGCGGCAAAAACTACGCTTCTTAAGATATTTACCTTGTCGATGAATTGTCGTTTTGACTTGAACATAAATTCAAAAAACCAGAATTTGACGATCGTGGCTTGATACCCGTTAGCTGTATAGAAAACAGAAAGAGATGTTTTGTCTTGCAAAAAATAAGGATCCTGCTGGCAAGGAACACAGCCAATTGCAATATCACTTTGTATTACTTGGATGCAGGTGCTCGGTGAAAGTTGACATCTCAAAAGGCAGATAAATATTGTTCGACTTGACTTTGTCGAAAAGTTAAAACTGATAAAACATTCGCGATCAGTGTGACGATGAATTATCAAAATAAGTGAAATATAAGTCCTTAATGGGCTAAGATTTTCTGAGGGCTTTGCGATAAGTGTCGTTAAATACGACAACTATTGTATCTTTTCGACTTAACATCTTCGAGAACAATAGAATTTGCACACTATTAGCAGTAAGAGACTTAGCAATTCCAACTTATGAATAAATCCAACATGGCCGCCCGTAATAAAGGCCATTTCTGACAGCTTGCCTAATTCGTCTTTTCTAATGCGAGGTCTGGTGCAATGAAAACTCATTTTTACGTGGATGCCCTGCACCTGTCCTTATGCTAAAACACATTGCCTATTTTGATGATCGCTTTCACCACAGAGCATGGTATTGACTGCTTCGAAAGAAGCTGTTTTGTTCAAGGCGAAAAGGCGAAAAAATGCATTTGTTGCGATATCGAGCAATAGGTCTAATCTATTGTATACGAAATTTTAAGATATGAATGATATGACTTAACTCTTAATCGATATCCCAACATCGTACTTTTTTGAAACTGCATGAACAGATGAATCAGAGATCCACAGAACCAAAGGAAAGTGCTGCACAACAGCTTTCAAGTGAACGGTTTCAATTAAAGATTTCGTAGTAGAGACTTTAAAGATAGAGCTTCCTCGTGCAGCATAGGAACCAATACCAAAGGAAAGTAGTACTCAGTATCTTTCATTTAAATGATCATACTTCAGAATTCCATCCACAGACGGTAAAGGTTGACAGCATGCCGAATGTCAAGCGAGGTTTGAACCCGGAAGTGACACTGCAAAAGCCATGCATACACCATAAAAGCAATGTATAATACGTGCTCTGACATCTTGTGCGAAAACAAAACGAGTTTATGAGGTTTGCATTAAGATTGTCACGACGTATACGAGTAATAACATCGTCGGAAAAAAGTGAAAGCCATAAACGATGCGACTCAGTGAAGATCTGGGAAGGCGGCCAACCACGACGGTACTCTCATGGGAACATCAGGTAAAAAGTAAATTCAAGGTTGTTGAAACATTCTACGATTATACAAGTTCGTTTAATTTGCCTAAAGGGGTGTCCGAACTCTTCAGGAGCTTACCCTGTCTACCATGGGTGTCAGAGGTTTTTCTCGCGCACTCGAACACGCGCCATAGCACGCGAGGGAAACCCCGGGTATCCAACTGCCCAGGATATTCAGTTTAATTAATTCATAGGGAAAGCGTGGCAATGAGTCAGATAGAAAAAAAAAATTCACTGTTGTGTTCTTCTCTTCATAAAACCTTGAATACGAATTTGTCAAAGGTACCAACATTTATAACACACGCCAGTAAAGCCGAAACTGTTTTGCTCATAAACCCTGTCTGTTCCAAAATAGCAGTAAGTTTTCAAAGTTCCCAGAAAACCATTTGGTCATATTTTTCAAAGTTAATGATTTTACCATAAAACCGTTTCTGTTTTTAATAGCTCTAAATCAAGTTCTCAGACGTAACTTTAGAACAGTTTGCAATACTCCGCTGTCTGTCACCTTGGTGTGAGGTTACTTAGCTAGAAGGAGAATGACGAAAAAAACAAAGCGTTCATAAAACAGTCAATACAAACATCTAGCATTTAGAACACTATCAGTAAGAACATGTAAAAGTACCTATGATACCTACCTTGTTTAAATACGATAAGTTTTAAAAATAATACTGCAACCTGATGCTGAAAATACCGTACCAAACTGGAAATTGGCCGATCAGAAACTCTATCGGCTGTCCAGATTTCCCACTTACTTGATATCCAACGATATCAGAGAGAGTCGGCAAATTCTTTGCTGATTTAATAATGAAAATTACAACAAAATTGTAGTCGACGATCAAACAGCATATTCGTTAAAAGAGGAAGCCATTTGTTCAACGCTCACCGAGCAAACTAAATCAGAATTTCGCGCCCAAAATCAAATCAGACGCAGTTGCACCGACATGCGACACCTCACTCATGAGTTTTTACTTTCGCAGCGGTGAAAACTCACTGTGAAACAATGCTAAAGCGGTAATGTTTGATGGTAAACAAAAGCGAGAAGGAATGGAAGAAAACATGAGGACAGGTAGGTTGATAGAAACTCTTACCAAAATGCATTTCTTTAATTTTGAGCACCCAGAAAGTCAACTAGTACTCAGAACAAACTGAACAAACATATCTACTGTTACAGGAAACGATTTTTATAATTTTGAGTCAATGAAATTCTTGTTAAAAATCAGTCCATGCTAATTGGCAAGGGTAATTTGGGATGTGTCTCGCGGAAAATACAAACCATGGCTCGACCAAGCTTACCTGATTTGTGGCTGATTAGGTTTAAGCATTACTCCATGTATATAGGCCAAAACACAAGCTCTTAAAGCTACATTTACTGAAAGGCAGCTAGAGAATTGTTAATTGCATTCTCAGATGATGTGTGGGAGGAGATGCAGGAATTTTCCGTTAATGCATTTATGCATAAAGCAAATTCCATATGTTTATATTCAAATGCACCTTACGATTTTAACTGCACGAGGACGAGATCGAAGGTCAGCATATTTAGCACGATGTAAATCCATTTATGATAACACCCTTCCCTTGCAACTGATAACCAGACACAACCAGGACTACGGCCATATACTCGTTTAGAAAAGTGAGTGCTGTAGGCTCGTTAATGTCCTCTTTAAACTGGTAAGAAAGTGAAGGAGACAGGGAAGGGGGATCGATGTACTCCCTTATATATACGACATAGGTATGTGCCGCCCCGAGGGGTATGGCTTTTGAACCATAATTGTCTGAAAATGAGTATGGTTCTTTACCTTTTTGGTCTGAATGTCTGATAATGGGTGCCGATTTCACAAACCGGTCTGAAAATAGGTATGGATTTTAGAGGTGAGGTCTGAAAACGGATATTGGAAAATGACATATTTTGGTAAGAAATGCGGTCGGGGTTTGGAGAACCAGATGGCACACCCACACCAAAAATTCCCGAGGCGTTCCCCCTGAGGAGAGGACACAACAGCTTAAAGGGGCAATATCACGGGGATTTTGCTCGCGTTTGTAACACTTTGTAAAGCCAATAGTCACATTTAAATGAATGAAAACTTAAAAATAGTTGTCCATTTCTTGTTCAGAAACCATAGTACTAATTCAGTGAAACTATTAATAAGTGTCTTTGGCCACCGATGGCCAGGGTGAAAATGGATTACAACTGTGCTTCTATCTAGGAAAAATCATTAAAAAAACTTAATATGGTTTGAACTCCCTGCGAAAATTCACTTGATGTTTTCTTCGTGGTGTTCCAGAAGCAAAGTTTTGGCGAAACGCGAGCAAAATCCCCGTGACACAGCCCCTTTAACGTCACTGCCTAATGACGAGACCATCTGCTGAGACAAGGTGTGAAGCGCAGCCAGCATAATAAATCCAGGTTTTGCAAGACCAGTATAAGCCACGTAAACTTTCTTGGCCTTCCCTAAATTTTATTTGGCTGCCTTGCTTTTGATGAAAATTTCTACTTTCAGTTTTTGACCGCTGCTGAAGGATCTGGCAGCCATTTTGTTTTCATGACCGTAGATGAAGAGGAGCAAAGTCCCCAACGTGAATGACCAATCATAAGGTACGTTAATCTCTTCAACGGGTAACTTTTCAATGGCACTTGAAAAGTTGAAAGTATTTTTTAGAGACAGGTTTTACAGGAAACTAGAGTACTGACCTACGATATATAAAACGATTGTCTACATTGGAAGCTACAAAAGAATTAAAGAATTGTGATAATTATTTTGTAAACATTCAATTGCTGAGATTCATTCTATCATGCTTAAATTTACGCAATAATTTATTATCAATTCAGACTGATGTAACTTAATTCTTATCTCCTTATATAATTATTACATTATAAGCTCTTTTTGTTGAGTTGTATGCTTTTGCAATACTGTAATAACCTATAGTCATGCAAATAAAGCTATTGTTGTCAACCAGTTAAAAACACTAATTTGGTATCTGGAGACACGAGGGTGCACACAAGCCCTTAACCCTGCCCCTGTCAAATTTTGCTACCCAATCTACCCCCTAATCTTAATTTTGAGCGAGATCTCATAGGCCCCGTCCGCCTTTCCCAGCCCCTTTTTTGCTTCCTCCACCCCTCTCAAGATCACCCTTTTCCCTAGCCTGGGCGGCAGGCACGAAAATGGAGGAATCAGGGGGAGAGGGGGTGAACACAAACGACCGAGATCAGGCAGCTCCCTTCCTCCTTTCTTGTCATTTCACTACCCTGCACACTCCTTCGCTACACGGTGGGCCAGTAATCCTCAGGTAAACCTATATTGACCATATTATCAAGCTGTGAGAGTCCAGACAAGGAAAATCGAAAGGCGATTAACTTAACTTTTATAATCCTTTCGTAACAACGTGTTGCAAAACTTCCATTGTTTGTAGTGATTTATAATTCCTACATATATACTTGGTTTACTCTGCAAATCATATGCAGTAAATGATTTCTTCTTCACACGTGTTTTGAATTAAATCCGGTAATGAAGAATAGAGGGTCATACATACGGTAGCTGTAACGAATATTTCACTTTTCATCTCCATTCCTCAGATTTTCGACGTACCATCCTTGTTTTCTACAGCCAGAAAAGATAGCTTTCTAGAGGCGCTAAATCTTACTCTTGAAATAATCTTTGTCGGTTTCCTGCTGATAGCTGAATGCGAATTTCCCGTGGTATGTTGTAATTATCTTTTTATAATTAGCGCCATGATAGTTTTGTAATAACTGTCAGCCGCTAGCTAGCGCTTTTAAAGAACCGGGGATTGATTGGTGAAACAATTGATGTTACGTGTTGTTACTCTCCCTGCAACAAGGGAGGTAGAGTATTTTATTCCTCGCACGTCACGTACTTCCAGCAGCTACGTTTTGCTAGAAAGCTTGCGTTGCGAATAGGATAACGGTGAACCAAGCATTGATGATACCGAGACGATATCTCAAAAAGCCCAGTTTGCACGCCGAAACAATCACATAATTCCTCCTCGTATTTGGTGGGGCTGTTTCAGGCATTCACTGGTGAGCAGTTGAACGAGAGGTGAGTTTTACACTTGTTTTTATATTGTACGTAAATCGCTGATTATACAACTCTGATTTGCTTTGCACTGGTCTCTCACTAAAATAAAACAAACTCGTTAAGATGATCATACTTGGCCCCTATCATCAACCGTTTGCGACAGAACTGCCCTTATGAAGTACCAAGCTGATATTAACTGATTTCCCAAGAAATTATCACTTGTTTACCATTTTATAAAGTGCAATAAAAAGGCAGAGTGCGAAAGAGTCCTTACTTGTCGTCGGTTCAAACGTTTTTGAAGCAGCGGTACATCATTATACGTATCGTTTACAGTTACGGCTATATATAAATGCATTTTTACAGCTGTTAACATGCATTTGGTTGGGATAAATTGTTTGTAATGCACGATAACGTGTTTAGTGTGTAAATACCGAGTGTATTTTTCGGTTAAGTGTCAAACACTTTGTAAGAAAATTAGTAGGGTAATACACCTTTATGAGATGACGGAATCATCTAAATCCAGGACTTGATAACTTTGATGACAATTATGATGCATTCACGAAACCTGTCCTCTTGTGATAAACAACGCATTTTTTGCGCCTGTCTTCAGTCTAACCCATATTTTGAATTTTGTGGTTTTGAAGACGTCCGGTGTATCGGAAGCGAGGGTAAGGGGGGAGGGGGATGATGGTGAAGTACGCAATCTCACTGTCCTCCACTTGGGCAATTTTCAAGTGAGGGCTACAAGTAAAACAGTTCTGAAAAAATCCCAGGCATTTGACGCAACCAAACTTTGAATAAGTTACAAGGTGAGGGCCAGGAGTTAGAAACGAAAAGGGGAGGGATGTTTCAGGAACCCTCCTTAGATTCACAGCTGTATTTAACTCTAATGTTCTGTTCTCCACAAGCGTCATAAAGCCAGCTAAGTTAACCTAAGCGCGACATAAGCGTAAGCATAAGCACAAGAAATCGAACGTGTTCGTTCTCATGTGAAGAAATGAGCAACACAAATTAAACAGAAGCACAAGCAGAAGGAAAAACATTCCACCTGCTCCTATATGCATATGCGCTGATGTCGATAACTGTCCTACGGCCCGTTTCTCGAAAGTCCCGGTTACTTTTTGGGCCCGGAGCCACATTTTAAAATCAAAATCTATGGAAAAGTGGTGCAGCCTTTAGCCCGCAAACCATCTGGACTTGTTTCATCAACTTGCAATTTTACTGCTTAGCTTTAAAAAACAACAAAATTTTAACCTTTATAAGGGGAAACCTTGCGTTCATAAAATAGCTTTCCGGGCCCGAAAAGTTATCGAGACGTTCGAGAAACGGGCCCCTGATTAGGACTGTGCTTGTGCTTATGTTAGATTACTAGTAAACGCCAGATTTGAGAGGCAAAGGACGATCACGTTCGGACCTATTTAGCCCTGATTCCTGCATCCAAAGTAGGATAAGTGACCACTTTCTAGGCGCGTGCATGACCAGAAGTATTGCGGGACAAGGAACTAAGCGGAACAGTTGTTACTGATAAGATAACAATCAGCGAGTGGTTTCGTGTTTTCTGATAACAGTGCACCTAATACATGCAGCTAATCAGAATTTGTGTCAGCGGTAGGGAATACATACGAGAAAAGCCACATGAAACTAAGCGACCTGATCAACTCCTGGAATGATGCCGATCCCGAAATGATGCCCAAACCAAATGATCCCGAAGTTGATTTTCTCTGATCCCAAAATGAGCCCCAGGATCAGTTCTTTTAGCCTGATCCCGAAATGATCCCAAGAAAATTAATGGCGTACGACACAAAGGAATTTCAAATTAAAGTACGCCCGTATGGGATAAATTGAGTTCTTGAAAAACTGATTTATTCGTCTTGAACTTTACAAGCTCATGATTGTTCTATATAAGTTCATGATCTTTTAAAAATTCCTTTTTCATTTCGAATTAATTTTAGTCATTTCCATGCCTTCATCTCAAGCACATTTCACTCAGAAAATTGAGTCGAAAATAAAGGTGACTGAACTACGGTGCATCACTGGTGCATAGTATATCTATGAACAACAACAATGAACTGAATGCATCTCAGCGACATTTTGTTCCAACATTTTGCTAGCTTGTGTTATCCGACCTTATCCCTGTTAACCAGCTGCCCCATATTACTGTGATTGCGAAGTGCAAGTGCACTTCGAAAACTCCGAAACTTTTTGGGCCGATTTCGAGAAGGGTTAAATTCACACTGTTTATTGTAAACAAAGAGCTTGTGAGGACGAAACTTTGCTCTAAGTTTAATATTTCTTATCTTAAAGGCATGAGAAGATAACAACTTTGTACAACGAGTTGTTAATATTTTCGCATGTTTCGGGATTGGAGAGAAACGCGCACGTCAGTTGAAATAGTCAAACCTTGCGTTACGTAATTTGGTTGCAAATTTTTACTCTGTGGATGAAATCCTAATCTGGGGCCATTCAAATGGAAGTTACCGAACAGTTCTTTGCTGTCAGTGCTGTTCGGTGTGCTGTGGAACAAAGTTTTAATTAGATTCTTTGGATAAAATCAAAAGCTGTGACCATTCAAACGAAAACTTTAAAACGGCACCGATTTCCTTATGGCACTTTCTTAGGATTAAACTAAAGAAATGCAATTCAGTAATAGGGGAAGTATTTTAGAAAAAATATTCTCAAACTTATCAATAATTCATAAAGCGATCAGCCAATAAATGACGTCCATTTGGGTCAGGTGGATGAATCTTGATGCCCAACAAAACACCAAAAAAGGATTTGATTTGATCTGAACGTTTTTCATTCCAGATCAAATATATATGCATTTTTAATAAGCAACTTGTGCAATATTTCATGGTAATTGCATCGCAATTAAATTTCTCACAAACATTACTCGCTGTCTCCTGACCAATAAATGTGCATTACATCTAATAACATCCTTGACAAATTTTGCGAGCAACGGTTTAGGTAAAACTCTCCAGGTTCTTCAGCTTTTCTTCGTGATAAACTTCGAAATATTTCAATAGAAACGCTTTCTGACTCGAGTGGCGCAATTCTTTCTTTCGGACCTCGTGCAACCCAATGTTTGAAAGCACATAAAACGGCCAACTTTTGTTTACATCGTTTCCGATAAAGTTTAAACCAAGAGAACCAAGAAACTAATGCTATTTATATGCAAATTGTGATGTTAACTTTTAACTTTGAAAAACACGAAAACATTTTTTATCGCGATCGAAAACTTGCATCTGCGCGCCAATTAGTACAAATGAAAACAAAAGTCGAATTATTTATGTGAATATTTCTTTTGTTCATTATTACGCCTAGTTGAGAAGCCATATAAAAAAACTCGGGTGCTTCATGTTTCACCAGGGGCTCAAAACACCTCGAAACAATAAACGGCACTCGGCCTTTTATCAGTTTCTCGGTGTTTTGAGCCCCGGGGCAGGTGAAACACTCGCAGTCGTTTTCGATATATTACGTGAGAGGTTTCTTTGTTTTTGCACTAAATCACGTAGGAAAATAACTCAGCAGACAAATTATTGTGTGATGCGTGGGAAATAGTGTTCATTCAATATCGTAATCGGCCTTGGCCTTCATGTAATAGAGCTACAAGAAAACATAAAATGTGACCCTTCAAATGAAAGTTACTTTGTGCTCCATTCATTTGTTGTTGTCAGTTTGTTATTTCTGCACTGATGACATTTGGTATTTTGCTTATTTGTTTCCTGCCCTTTTCAGAGTAAAAAAGTTTACAACTTGGATACCGACTCGGTTCACACGTTTTTCCGTAGTAAACTTTGGATGTCCAATGTCCAATTTCACACACGTGCGTGTATGTAAAATCATGCACTTAAACCATTAGGTGTTTGCAGGGCGGAGCACGGTTCACATAAAGGTGATATTTTAAAAATACAAGTTCAACCTTTTTTCAGTTAGGCCTTTTCTGTGCTGCGAAGCACACGTATACGAGCCGTTAAGAAAATGAAAATAAAAATACCCTATTTCTGACGCAAAGAAATATACCTTATCCCGTTGAACGAAAGAAAAAAAAGGGAAACCAAAAAAAAAAAAGGAAATAAATAAATAAAAACA
The DNA here is from genome assembly GCA_964017195.1 of Siderastrea radians. Classification (NCBI taxonomy): domain Eukaryota; kingdom Metazoa; phylum Cnidaria; class Anthozoa; order Scleractinia; family Rhizangiidae; genus Siderastrea; species Siderastrea radians. Next base: position 57,431,033 of record OZ024887.1, on the reverse strand, counting down.
ATAAGAGAAAAGACAGGAGGCGTGATACAATTAAACACTTTTTAGTTGGCGGTGTTTGTTTATCATAAGCTAACGAAAAGAAAAAAGAAAAAAAAAACGACTAGAAGAAAGAGGAAAACCAGGAAAACTTAAACTTCGTTGGGAATTTCGATCGATTTCCCCGCAATGACCGCAATATAAGGTTAATGAGGGTTGCAAACTGCTGCTTGTGGACTCGCACATAAAATTCAGCACGGTTCTAACCTTGCCCAAGGCAATTTTAGTCAAGCAGCATCGTACATTTCCGACATCCAGTGAATAAGGGATTTAAAAGGCCATCATATAGAATACTTAAATGCTAATTGGCAAATAAATTCACTTAAAAAAGAAACGTATTGATATCAATGATAGATGTCATTAACACGTATGAGGCGTGGGAAAAACTGGAACGTGCGTTTATGAAGCGGGCTGAACATACAACTCGTAGGTTTCTTTTTAAAGACTAATAAACTGTCAGCATACTAAAACTATCAAATTTAATTTACGTGTGATATGATGTTCGGCGTGTTATGTACGCAACCAATTGGCCATCAAATCAAAGCGTGTATTAGATGGTCAAGAAATATTCAGGAAACTCAAGTGTTTTAATCTTATTTTATTTTATTAAAACAAAATAACACGAATGAGCATTCGTCGAAGCTTAGAAACACTGACTAAGTTTGTATTGTATGTCGAATACTGCGAGCTGTATTCCAATTCCTCGTTTGACTCGGAAGAACAACATGATCGCAACATACCTCGGTGATTTGCACTCGTAACTGTAACAGAATTATCAAAGAATAAACGATGAGCCCAAAAGATTTCTTTCGTTGATATTCTGATAATTTGCACAATTGCGTGTATCAAGCAAAAGAGGTGGTTAATCTCAATTACCCTTTTCATTTTTTTATATTGAGGATTTTTTTCATTTATCCTTACTTAATAGACGGAGGAAATGACGAAAAATAGAAAGAAATATGATAGTAGCATCTCATGCTTAATATGTTGAGCGAAGCACGCACGGAACGTTAACTTCTCATTTTGTTTTGGTTTTATCGTTTCTTTAGGTTATTTTTAAAGAAATGCCAATTTCCGCGCAGATGTAGAGGACATTACAAGGCGGCGCGAAGATACGAGTTTTATTTTCGAGTGATAAAAATGTTTTACGGACGAGCACAGCGAATGAGTAAAATAGTTTTTATTACGTAGACAAGAGTGTAAGCACAAACTTAATCGCGAAATGTTTTTGTTCTGCGGCAGGAATTTCTTGAGGTACTCTCCTTACAAGGACAACTTACACTTACAAGGAAATCCTTGAATAATTTGAAGTTTTCTTCTTCGTGTTAACAGTTTCCTGCTCCTCCGTGAACGATTTTTTCTCGGCTTCAGTGAACTTCACGAATCTATCGCTCGCCATTTTGCTGCTGGCGTTTGGCAAACTTTGCACAAACAACAGTGTAAAAGAAGGAAATGGCGTAATCGATACCCTCACTGGTGAGGATATGGAATATACGCCACGGAGGTATGCACTTTAAGAGTACGTGGTTTATTTCCCACAAAAACAGTATTGTCCGTATGATAAACAGTTTCACTGAAGTGAAAGAATGGATGGCTCTGGGTTTTTAGTCCCGGCGGACTCTGCTTTTATACCTGGCATCACCTGCTCCGCTAGATACGGGTAACGCAGGCTTCACGGGATGACTTGTGAAAAATGAAAAGAACCTCTACTGAAGTTGATAAAGTTAGCTGATACTGTGCGTCTGAAAGAACGATACATCTAGGTACTTTTAAATTTTATTTCAGAAAGCACCTCTTTAAGAGGCATTCCGTGTAAAAACCGACCGGTCGATTTTCGATGGAAAATAGATTTCTTTCATTTTCTGTGCAGAAGTACAACATTATAAGTAAAGTACAAAAATCGCATTTGTTTGGCTTCATTTGATTTTCTACCTGTTTTAGGCCGATAGTTCCGATGCGACCTCTGAACAAGGAAATCCTTCGACCGGAACCCCGATTTTAACACTAAACTCGAGATAGCATAAAACAACACAGAGTTGCCAAAAGCAGCTTATATTTACTCCATACCTTAAATAGGCCATGTTTATTATTTTCACTGCTAAAATAACTTGTTCTGTCTTGTGGGAATTTTGTTAGAATTTTTTTAGTACACCGACCTAGAGACATCACGAACGCCATTGATAAGGTGCCTCCATTAAAATCAAGTTTTCGTAAAAGTGGGACCTGACCGACATCTCATTCTCTGATCAGACAATAGATCAAGGTCTGGTCTAAAAGTAACTATAATAAAATTTGTCGGCACTCATCATATGGTTATGGAAAAACCTAAACAAAATTAACAAAAACTGCAACATTCACAACTTGACTTAATATGACTCGGTCAATTCAAAGACATTTTGATTTACCTACATTACAACCGAAAGCATTTTAAACCCAAGGGATATTCAAAAATAGACCATAGAATAGTTTTGGAGCATAACTGGATCAATTTTACCTGAATTACCTCGGAATTCTTGCGAGCTTTTCGAAGTTCACATCGATGAGCGTTTACGGCCAGTTTGTTGTCACGCAATACTCTACATGTGGTACAGCAGCATACGGATTGCCGCCTAAAAAGGCCAAAAGTTCATTGACATGGAGTCATGGAAGACATAAATACAATAACCTTGTCTTCACCAGCCTTTTTCCAGATTACTACGTTCAGTAAGTGAGGTCCAAGATGACTGCTGTGTACGGAAGCCAAAGTACTCCTTGAGTGTTGATGGTTGTTTCGACACTTAAAGCAAAACACCAAACGCTATTCTTCCTTCAGTGGCTGTTACAACGGTCTACAAAAAAAGAAAACCATTCTAACAATACAAAGAGTTAAGTACTTTGAACAAATTGGCCACTTTACCTGCGTGCAATCGGTGAAAATCCCTCACGTGTAACGACTCCTTAGCTGTTTCAAGTGAGAAAAGCAAGTGTGTTCATGTTATGTATAGACCGCTGACCATAAGTACTGAGATAAAATTGGCAGCCGCATTTTGGGCGGGATTTGGACGCAGTAAAATCATACTTTTGGCCTATTGTCCAAAGTTAAACATGTTAACAAGGTTATTCCATTTCTATTGCTGCAAAACCAGTCCGGCCTGTCGAATTTCTTCGGGGATAAAGACGTAAAACGTTTATAATAATCACGCAGGGAAACAAAAGTTTTGTAAATATGTTGTATACTCTTCTCTACTGTGAACCACTAAACCTCAGCGGTGTTTCTCGCAAAGCGGCGTGCTCCAACTTACCTTACACGTAGACGTCTGCTCCCCAAACTGTAATGAGCCTGAGCAGGAGCCCTAGCCTCAGGGGGTAGTCGTGGAGATCAGACTAAGCACATAGAAGTTTCTTGAATTTATATCGTGGCCAGAACGTTTGGTACACTAAGGATTAAATCTATTACAACGTCAACAAAATATACTGCCTCCCCTCTCCTTAAACAAGGAATCCAACACATCTCGAATCTGGGACCGCGCGAGGGGTGGGCTGAAGGAGCTTTAGCCCCCCCCCCCCCCACTTTTTGGTGAGATTGAAAAAAGATAACAAAAAGGTGGAAAATTCATTAGTTAGCTATAGTCAGTTGGGCAGGGTTGACCAGTACTTGGTTTTCCCCCGTTAGATCTATAATTTTGATATGGCCCAAACAGAAGTGACATACTCTACAAAAGTTCAAATGTCCTCGCTCTCGTTTGGCTTGATTAGTTGAAACTTACGTGCGCACTAGGGGACTCTATCTTGAAGAGTTTGACCCTGCTCAGATTTTAATCACAATCGACGGATGTTGACACTCTCGCTATGGTTTGGCCTCTAACTCTCGTGAACTCTCATTGACTCTCAGCTTCTGCTTTTAAAGAGTTTGAACTTTTATGGACTCTCGTTTTTGTCTGGCCTGGGCAATACGAACTGTAGTTTGTCTCCCGATAGGATTTTTCAGCAACAGCATGCTTTGATATTTGCTAAAAATCATCGTTACTTGTTCAAGCTTCTCTATGTACATATCAACTTTGCAACTAGGATAGCTGCTGAAAGATTTCTTTCGCTCCTAACGATGACAAATAAGGCATTCAGCAGTCAGATCATACCGACAGACTAACGTTGGTGAAATATATTTTTCATGATGTTTGCTTGTAAAAGTTTCAAGAAAAATGTTTTTGAGTTTGAGATCTTAATGCGAATACGGCAAGGTTGGAGAGATGAAAGAACAGGATCAGACGCAATATTTTGGGACTTAAGTATCCAGTCCTATTTCTGGCTATTCCTATTCCGGTTTAGGAATAACAGAATATCCTTTAAAACATTCCGATCGCATTCCGTTCATTTTGTTATCGTGGAAGGGAATATTGTCCAGACTGAGAAAACAGTAACTGTATGTTGTCTTCTATTCCAGATTAGGCCACCAAAACGTACCCTAAGTATCGACATTATTTATCACTGGTAGCTGTCAAAGAGTTTGATACCCTTGGTGTAGCTTTGGTCCTTTATAATACAATTAATTTATATTGCGCATAGCGCATGTGTTTCCATGTTCCAATTTCTTTTGCGCATGTTCTATATGATGGGTATAAACTGACAACTTTTAAACACGTGGCCGCCCGCCGTAGTCACCAAAAAGGTAAGATGAGGCAAAAGGCGTGATTTCACCCCCCCCCCCCACCCTGATCGAGTTAGCCCCCCACTTTAAAATAGGCTGCGCGGTCCCTGCGGATAACTTGTACAGTTTCGTACTTCAGCATTGTTTAGGAGGTGCGGGGAAAGGCTTCTCTTAGTTCCTTTGGGGGTGCTATGTTATCACCTATTTTTACAATGATTACGAAGAGGATACCAAAAAGTGAAGTTTCTCTAAACTAATTGGCCACGGTCAGTGACGGTTGTACCTTCGTAGTGGGAAATATTGATGTCCCTTTTTTTTCGGTGGTAGTTTTGGAAGATGACAGACGGGATCTTGACGACAAGAGATGACCTAAACAGTTTTGCTGGAAGCTGCTATGCCATAATGTTCATGCAGCTAGATTTTGATTGGAATGATAAGGTCTTTAACCAGGTCGGTCAACTCCTCCCCTTTCGCCTTATCTTAGTGGCATCGTCCCGTGGCTGACGGCAGTTTTGCGGTCGGCTGAGTGGTAGTAGACAGGTTTGAGGCCCAACGCTCCACGAACGTGCACGAGAGAAATCGAAAGCTGACTTGATAGTCAGGGCACGTCTTCTTTCGCCTAACGCGTATTTGAGGGAGAGTTCATTTCCGAATCCCATGTCTACACCTCTCTGCTGTCAAGTGAGAGAAATATCATCGCCCTTAACCCTTTGAGACCGGTTGCAAAAAATGCATATGCAAGCTCTCGCAGGCTACCATCCCGCTTATGCAAATTTTTTTAGTAAAAAGGGGGCTGGGGCTGACCAAAATAATCCTGTTTCCTCACTTCCCCTTTAAGATGTAAAATGTCCCCTGAACTTTATTAGGGGTAAATGCGTCCGCGCGCCCTACTAATGTGTGGACAGCGGACTTAACAATAACATTACTCGCTTGAGTATCTACAGTCGTTAGTTGCGCACATGGGGGATTTTCGCCGATTGCACGCAGGTAAAGTGGCCAATTTGTTCAAAGTACTGAACTCTTTGTATTGTTAGAATGGTTTTCTTTTTTTGTAGACCGTTGTAACAGCCACTGAAGGAAGAATAGCGTTTGGTGTTTTGCTTTAAGTGTCGAAACAACCATCAACACTCGAGGAGTACTTTGGCTTCCGTACACAGCAGTCATCTTGGACCTCACTTACTGAACGCAGTAATCTGGAAAAAAGGCTGGTGAAGACAAGGTTATTGTATTTATGTCTTCCATGACTCCATGCCAATGAACTTTTGGCCTTTTTAGGCGGCAATCCGTATGCTGCTGTACCACATGTAGAGTATTGCGTGACAACAAACTGGCCGTAAACGCTCATCGATGTGAACTTCGAAAAGCTCGCAAGAATTCCGAGGTAATTCAGGTAAAATTGATCCAGTTATGCTCCAAAACTGTTCTATGATCTATTTTTGAATACGCCTTGGGCTTAAAATGTTTTCGGTTGTAATGTAGGTAAATCAAAATGTCTTTGAATTGACCGAGTCATATTAAGTCAAGTTGTGAATGTTGCAGTTTTTGTTAATTTTGTTTAGGTTTTTCCATAACCATATGATGAGTGCCGACAAATTTTATTATAGTTACTTTTAGACCAGACCTTGATCTATTGTCTGATCAGAGAATGAGATGTAGGTCAGGTCCCACTTTTACGAAAACTTGATTTTAATGGAGGCATCTTATCAATGGCGTTCGTGATGTCTCTAGGTCGGTGTACTAAAAAAATTCTAACAAAATTCCTACAAGACAGAACAAGTTATTTTAGCAGTGAAAATAATAAACATGGCCTATTTAAGGTATGGAGTAAATATAAGCTGCTTTTGGCAACTCTGTGTTGTTTTATGCTATCTCGAGTTTAGTGTTAAAATCGGGGTTCCGGTCGAAGGATTTCCTTGTTCAGAGGTCGCATCGGAACTATCGGCCTAAAACGGGTAGAAAATCAAATGAAGCCAAACAAATGCGATTTTTGTACTTTACTTATAATGTTGTACTTCTGCACAGAAAATGAAAGAAATCTATTTTCCATCGAAAATCGACCGGTCGGTTTTTACACGGAATGCCTCTTAATTAACTGAGGTCTTTTTCCTTTTATTTCACGACTTGATCCTTAAAAATTGATTACTAGCTACCAATATTGCAAAAAACGATGACTAATGGAATTTTAAGTCCCATTACATGATTGCTCGGGTCGTTGCCGCTACAAATATGTCTTATTCGATTAATGGGATTTCAAACAGGTAAACTCCTTCCTCGTGTAGAATCGCAAAAACGCGTTTCATTTTCCAGTGTTCTGGACAAAATCAGTTATAAATAAGTTCGGGAGCTTTTCAGTTGTACGCGGATAGAGCTTCAACAAAATCGGTAAGATTCCTTAAGTTGATCTTATTACAGTCATTAAAGAAGTCGTCAACAGTTTAAGGAGAACAAAGTCAAGAATTTTCTGTTACTTAAAAAGTCACATTTTTAGAACCTCTTTGAGTACGAGTCACATTATGAAATGAATTTACAGTAATTACGGAAGTCATAGCCTGTCGCTATAGGTGTCATCTCTCACATACGGCCCTCCTTTTACGTGATTATAATTTTTTTGCCTAGAAAAACGTGTGCGACGATACGACGTTTCAATTATTTATTAAACATTCTGTCGGTTCCTTTCTTTTTCAGAACAAAAATATCATTCCTTTTGTACTGTTTACCGCGTATTCATTATGCCCTCTTTAAACAACAACAAACACACGGAGATGCGAATTAATTCGAACAAGTTGAGTGGTGTAGATTGTCTGGTTCGGTGCAAAAGACACTGACATTTCGAACAGTCTATAGCAAAATTATTCCCGTCATCAGCAAATCTCCAATGTCCAATGGTTTCTCGTTTTTGAAGTAAGATTTTCCTCAAGACGATAATAAACAAAAAAAGAAGAAAGGAAAAAAAGAGCGATAAAAGTTATTTCATTAGCACCACGAACCTCACGCCGTTTCAACCCGCGTTAAAATTGTTTGAGCGAGTCAAAAATTGAATAAAAAATTAAAAACTAAAATAAAAAGGTACACATTTTAATCCTTTAAAAGTCGAAATTTATTTTAAATATGCATCTCATATTTGACGTTAAGCTTCCTACAGAAAAAATGAGAGGAAAAAAAAGAAAACAAAAAAAACGAAAAGAAAAGAAGGCTTAGTCGTTTAATTATTTGGACGTTTGATGCCCGCAGCAGCTGGAAAAAGAAACTTAAGAGCAGGCTAATTTCTCTTTTGACAATGTTAAGTGATTCAAGTTTGAACTCAAAATCAAACGAAACGCTATTGTTTTCAAACGCTTTCGGTAAAGCGACGTGATTTTGTGCTTGACGAGTACGAAAACATTCTCGAGTGGTCACTTTGGCTGCAAAACCTCCGCTTCACTTCAGTATATTAATTTTAAACTAATTTAAGAATAATCACTTTAGGAAGCGGTTTTCATTCTAGCATTCAATGTTGCCGTGATGTTCGAGTTTGAAAGAAATTTGGTCATCAAGCCGTGTATGTGGACTTTCCTCATCTTTATTTTATTCGTTCGCCCCTGCTTTTGTCATTCGAGCTTACGTTACTTTTCTAAGGACCTGCTAATTGTAATTATTGGGAAACTATGGCCGCCCTTAACAGAAATTTATAACTTTACTATCGCTTCAGCTTTTTGCTTTGATCGCAGCGTGGAACAATAGAGTTAATCATACCGCATCTCACGGCTTACAATTAACACATAACTTATTTACCTTACGACATTTATTGCCGAACACACTGGCGATATCAGTGGCACGAAAGTGTCACAGAAAGTCGTATATTTCGATATAAAGATTACGCATTTGTTGTTATGGAAACGTCATTAAGCTGGTTAAATAAGGGGAAGTGCGTACGAAAAAAAAAAAAGAGATCAACCAATGGGATTGGAAAACCAAGCTTGTGGTTACGTTGTATTCATTTGACACAACAGAATTATTCCCACAACACGAAACAACACCTTTCCTTTGAGGCAAGCCTTCCAGAAATAAAAGTTTCATGACTTTGGAGCGATAAGAACGACAAACAAGAATTCACTGACTTCAACGAATTTTACCGAATTATTCCTCTCTGCGTTTTGGTAGGTATGATAATTTTTTTTATCATGTTCAATGTGTCCGGATAGATTAAGTTTTTTCCCGATAAAGATTTTAACTCATGAATGCCCATTCAAGAATCAAAATTCAACGATGAAAGGTGATATGGTACATATATAAACTAGTTCGATATAAAACAAGATTATATGTTGGTGGAAGAAATAAGGTATATTTTTGTCTCTTCATCCTTTATTTTGCAATGTACCTTGCTTTTTGTTCAACTCTATAAAATTGCTGAAAATCGATTAGCCCGTAAAAGCTAAAAGGGAAAATGACTTTCCCTTGTTTGATTCACCACAATCTGGCTGTAAAAACAGATAGCATAATATAACATATTAAGCCGGTTTTAGATTGTATGGACTGACGAAGAAATGGCGCATGGGGAAAAAATTGTAAGCAGAAAAAAGAGAGGTCCGTGTTCACTTTTTGCAGCTCGCTATATTTCATATTTTCTACCTATAGTTTAAACGCCCGAAACTGGCCAAGAACAATGCCATGTTCATCGAATATCGGTTGGGTTTTGTTTTGTTTGAAATAGCCGAGAATAAGCCGGGTTAATTCTTTTGTTCCAATTTTGCCAAGCTTAGGCGATACCATTGTCATGTAACGCATATACGGCAGAATAAGAATTATACCTTCAAACGAGGGAAGATATCTGGGGTCTTTGAAGAATGAAAAGATAAACGGTAAATAAAAAGCGTAATGCGGTCTTAATTATGCTGAAAAAGTTTACAAATAAATTCTTCGTAGAGTTGGCGAACCCTTTAATGCACATCAGAAGTAAAAGAGACAGAAGTAAAAGTTTTTCCCGAATTTCAAGTAGGCTTATTACAAATCTTTGTCTCTCAGGGAGCAGATGAATTCAACTATCCGCAAATGAACGTATTATGAAGGTGTCGGTAAATAGACGTTCCATTTATCAACCTACGCTAAAAGCATCTCACAGATTGGTGTCGTTCATTTAAAATTACCTATTTCACCGATTATGGAGCATCTCATAGATTGATCTCGTTCATTTAGAATTATTTAAGTGTATTTAACACTCGACAAGAAATCTATGGGAGAACTAAAACTATTATTACAGTTTTTGAACGAAAAGGATGAACAGTCTACGATTTATGATTGGAGTTTTGAAAAAGGACAGACGTAGACAGCCGGTACTTTTCGGCTTCTCCCACCTCCACATGTTTATAAAATGTTTGTTAAGTGGATAAAAATGCTAATTTTAGAACGCATCACTCTTGCTTGCGTAAAAACCAACCATGAAGTCTAGTATCCAGAAATTTCGCCGCGTGTCTATAAATATAAGAAAGAAGAATAAAAATTATATATATATATATATATATATATATATAAAATTTTTATTCTTATATATATAATTATATATATATATATATATAATATATATATATATATATATGTATATTTATATATAATTCAGTAAGATGGAGTTTAACTGATGAGTGGGTCACCTCTTCGGTGGCCTACGAAACAAGTTTGTATTAAATGTCCATTCACTCAAGATTTGAGTAGTTCACCAACCGGTTTATTCCGCTCCTTCGCTGCAAGTAGAGCACTGTATTGGCTTCGCCGGTGAACATTTAACTGAATTATATATATATATATATATATATATATATATATATATATATATATATATATATATATATATATATATATATATATAATGTTTTTCGAGACGATTAAGTTTCAACCACTGCATGTCCGTCCGCAGGGATTTTTCACAAAGTACCAAGGGCAATTTATCTTGGGATAAGAGTGATCGAAGATGAAATGAAAACCTCATTTTGATATGTTCTGTCCAAGCTTATGGGCAAATGATTTATGAATATAAATTAATTTTCTCATTTGAACGCTATTTTTTTTTTTTTTAAATGTGTAGATTATTTTCCTTAGCGGATAGCAGGAGATATGAATGTCGACTCCTAAGAGGTCTTTTAATAAACATCACGAGCCCATATAACCTGTCAAAGGCCTTGATTTTTAATTTTTTTAATTTGTTTTAGTTAATCCCTCTGAGCGACAACGTTGATAAGGTTTCCTTTGACAGTTCTCAGATCAACAAAAGTTACCACAATACATCCATTTGTAGGATTTCTCCTTGGCGACCATCTTTATAAGATCGCGTTTCAATCAGTTCTAAATTATTCACACTCTGGCAAGTGACATTTTCCTGAAAATAACCACTTGTTGCGATAATCGTTGATACAACTGCGTTGAGAAAACAACAAATTAAAGACAAACAAATCAAAACCAAAACAGCAAGGCAAGGCAAGAGAGAGAAGAGAAGAGAAGAGAAGAGAAGGGAAGGGAAGGCAAGGGAATGGAAAGGAAGCGAAGAGAAGGGAAGAGAAGGGAAGGGAAACGAGCAGAACAGAACAGAAGAGGAGAGAAGAGAAGATAAGGGAAGGGAAGAGAAGGGAAGAAAAGGGAAGGGAAGAGAAGGGAAGGGAAGGGAAGGGAAGGGAAAAGAGCAGAACAGAACAGAAGAGGAGAGAAGAGGAGATAAGGGAAGGGAAGGGAAGGGAAGGGAAGGGAAAAGAGCAGAACAGAACAGAAGAGGAGAGAAGAGGAAATAAGGGAAGGGAAGGGAAGGGAAGGGAAGGGAAAAGAGCGGAACAGAACAGAAGAGGAGAGAAGAGGAAATAAGGGAAGGGAAGGGAAGGGAAGGGAAAAGAGCAGAACAGAACAGAAGAGGAGAGAAGAGGAAATAAGGGAAGGGAAGGGAAGGGAAGGGAAGGGAAAAGAGCAGAACAGAACAGAAGAGGAGAGAAGAGGAGATAAGGGAAGGGAAGGGAAGGG